>JAYMTB010001908.1:0-10121 GCA_036897585.1 Francoa sonchifolia | reverse complement strand
TGTTCAAATTATTACAAGCTAAATTGGATCTTGGGCATATCAACTATATCCCTAACAGTTACTTTTTCACAATAAAGTAATAAGGGAATGATGTTATTAAGAAAATAATATGGTGAATTTTTACACTTAAGTTAAGTTTCCTATGCCCATAGGTATGAAAATTATAGACATTTGTAAATTTATATTCACTATTATTATTATTCCAGTATATTAATTCATGCTCGAAACAACCTTTACCCACAGAGAGGTCTGAATTGATAAATTTAAATCTAACATTGGTTGATTTAAAATAAAGTTTAATATTTTATAGTATAAAAGTTCTAAAAGTGTGTATAAGCATAATATAGAATAAAGTATATTGCATCCCATATTAAAAATCATTTTGATAAACGGAAATATAAAGCGAGATTGCATAAGTTAAGATTTGAAATTTAATTAAGGAAGTAGAATTCAATTTGGTATACACATGCTATGAAAAATCATCACAAGCATATGGTTGAGAAATTTTCTCATAAGTAAAAGTTGTCAATAAAGATATGCTAAAGAATCACTAAAGATTTGTTGTGACAACTTAAGAATGACAAATGTGAAAGTCTCAAAAAGTATTTGGTTATTACATATCATATATAGAAAGAAGAAAATGGATATCCTATATATGAGTTAAATGATTAATGTTATATATTCAATGATAAAAAGATTTCCGCTAAAGATTACATGGGTCATGTGGATCATATGAGATTGATTAATCTATGAAGTGTTTTAAAACATTCGTTTTGCATATAAAGAATTTATTTAGTCATTCTTAAAGTTTATGAATATATGGTAATTTGTGCACATAAAGTTTATATTTCTGATAAAGTTTATATTTCTGATAAAGTTGGACCTTGAATAACTTATAAAAAGTCTATTCGTAAAGTATATCATAAAACACTCAAATAAGGATCATGTTTTGTAATACATGAATGAGTTTTCAGTATCATATGATATAATCATTTTGATTCATGTCATGAAAGTTTATTTGAGGGGAGTGCTAGAGTTAATTTAATTTTGGCCATATTAAAATTATTGTTATCACTGATTCAAGTTTTGATGTGTGATATAAGCCAAGTGGAAGAATGTAAAAATTCTATTATGTGGCTCATTATGTCACATTTATTTTAAAGTGACTATAGATATTTCTTGTATTAAAGTTGTTAATTGTGTTACATAATATGCAATTGTCTTTTTATTTTACAAGGAATAAAAGGGTGATAATGCTTAATAACTCTACATTAAGAAGTTGTTTGTAACAACTTAATAAATTCATTCACCATTGATGATCCTTGATGTGAGGAATAATGGTAGAGGTTAAGGAACACATAAGGTCCCTAGCCTAGTCTATATAATTACTTGTTATTTCCATCAAGTCATGAGACATAAGGTTTTACAGAAATAGGCTAGAAGATCTCATATATAGTGTCTTGAAAGAGAGAGTTCAAAAAGTGAAATGTTATTACTTGGAAAACAATAGCAAGAGATACGATCAATTTTATGTTTATTAGATTTTACTATATAATTTTCTAACATAGCATGCCACTTCATGAAGATGATCTAGTAGTGGTCAGAGCCGATGACAAGATATAATTCAGCGCCAGAAGCCGTCTTCAACCTCAAAATTAAAAAAAAATTGTTTTACTTTCTTCGAATTTTCAAAGGCTCATATCTCCCTCAATTCTCACAAACACCGTTAGAAAGCTCTAATCAAGCGCTATTCAACCATATGAATCAATTACATCAATTTTGAATTTCATCCGATTGAGAAAATCGAAAATCTAAAACAAAAAATATGCATATTTTTCGACTAGGGTATCCAAAACACATTTCGATTTCATATTCTTTTTCTACACATCAATAAGAATACAAATATATAATACATGTATTAGAGACTTGCTCTGATACCAATGTTAGAATCATAAGATATAAAATGAACATTATGTGCGGTGTTTTAAGGAAGTCAAATTCTCGGATTGATGTCTTGTTGTTTCACCGTTAATCAGAAGCGCAATCATGATTACGGAAAGAACTCCAAATTCACAATGCCTAATTGCTATGATTTATTCGATTACAAATACACAAAATATGGAGAAATTCACACAAAAATATTAAAGAGAAAAACCGATTTTCTCCTTATATCAAACCCAAGCCCAATGAGAAGTAATGGTAAATGTTTGATTGGGTGGGTTGTTGTTGTAATCAGAGAATTAAATAGAAAGGAAGGAAGGACCATTGAGATTGAAGTAACATGGTGATGCATTTGTCCCTTTCCATACCAATCCGATTCACACGTGTGCCTTATTTACCCAATTATTGAACGATTGACTTGTGTGCTTTGGTTATTGCCACCACTTTTATTCCCCGTCCTCATTTTTAATTTTCATTTCAAATTTCAAACTATCATCCCAATTCCATTTAATTCAGTGTGTAAAACATTTATTTTAATTTTAATATTTTTATGAATGAAATAACTAGTGTATGACTAGAATAAGAGTTAATTTGGTATTTCTGTAATTTTTTAAACACTGTTTTTAGAAGTTATTTTAAAAATTGTTTAGTAAAACAAAATTAAAAATTGATTTTAGAAACAATATGTGTTTGATTAATTATTAATTAAAGTATTTAAATTGTGTAAAATTACTGATTTATATATGATAAAATATTATTTAAAAAATAAATAAATTTTAATTGAAAGGAAAAAAAAAAAAAACTATATCAACTTTTGAAAATACATGTTTTCTAGTTTTTAAAAATATAACCTTTTTATTTTTAAAAACACAACAAAAAATCAGAAGTAATTTATTAATTTGAGCTGATTTTAGTGCTTACCAAATATTATTTCTACTTTTACAAGAAAAAAAAAACAGCAATCTCAAATCTACCTTAGGGATAATCCAAAATCAGTATTTCAATAACACCAATTTTAGGTTATTATTAATTTTTGAATAATAATATATTTAAAAAATGAGTATGCGTGATAAATAAAAGTGGAGTATAATTTAGTGAATTAAAAAAAGCAAAGGTTGACCGAAACGCATGCGGCGAAGTCATTGTCGCAGCCAGAGCAAGGCACGTGTGGTAAATGACAGATGGGACCTCCATTAAGACAATTAACATCGTGTGCTAATGAAATAAGCCACGAGTATCATTCATATGGAGCCACGTGGCAGAAGGTACAGAGTTGTTTGGCGTTATTGCTGTCATGTTACTTTGTTGGTTTTGTCCCTACCCGCTTGGTGCTCCGACCACGACAACTCTTTCTTCATTCATTTCTTTTGTCCTTTTCCCTATTTTATTTTTAATTATTAATATTTTCTAGCTAAGTTCATAATTTTATTTAGTTTGATTATATGATTTTTAATATTCACCTTTGCTTTGCTTTGTATGATTATGTTAGAGAATTTCAATTTCAATGATTTTTGACAATTTGTGAATAATTGAATTGATGTACATTTGTTTCTGTATTGCATGTAAAATATCTTTGCAATTTTGAAACACAATAATAAGTAAAATCTACATTTGTAGGTTTGTATATTTAATCTATTTCTATTAAATTAAAAAAGAAGAGCCTAATGATAAGATTATCAAGCGCATAGCAGAGAATAATATATATATTACATTTTTAATACAACATATAATAAATAAAATATAACATTCAGAGATCTATTGAAAAAAAGTTACGTAGTTATAAAATTTAGTAAAAAAATGATTTAGTATCAACGGTTCATTCTACGAGAATGTTACATAAATTCTATATTTATAAAATGTGTTAAATGATGATCTCATTAAAACAAGCTATATATTTTTGTTAATTAAAAATTGAGGAGATTTTATTTTGGTGGGTCCATAAAACACATGACATGCCATAATGAAACAATAAAAAGGAGAATGTGTAATTTTTGTTAAAAGAAGACTAATCATGGGTGGTGCAAAAGCAAGGGGTGCCCTCAAAATACCCAATTTAAACTTGGACACTTGTGGATAATAAGTGTTACAGAGGGAGAGTGTCTCAATCTAAAACACCAAAAATGGATGGTTGTTGTTCCAAACATTATGTGTAGATCTTGGGAATTAATAAGGCGAGTGGCCTTTAAAATGTAGGGGACCCTCAACCCACATGACATACATTACCCTGTTTCGTATTCTGAATACTTTACGGGTTTGTGGGCCGTTTTAACCATCCACCCACCACTATCATGCTTCTCATTTTCCCTTCATTTATTCATCTTTTCTTTATATATTTTGTCTATTTTGTTTTATGTTTTTACTTTATATTCTTAGATCCAAATACAGCTTAGGAAAAAAAAAATATATGCCAGAAAAGTAAAAGTGTTAGAATTCCGAAGAAAAGAAAAGAAAAATTTAGAAGAATCTGTGTTTTAGTAAATAATTTGCTAACTATATCAAAAATATATTTATATTTAAAATAGACTAATTTTCTAATACTATTATTTTTCATTTCGATATTTGTAAGAACATGAACAAATCATCATTTACCAAAATCAAATAAAATTCTTACAACTTTTAATGTTATTAATAGCAGCACCTATTATTTATAATTGTGGATTGTGATTTTAGATGGTAATTGAAAAACAATATGCTTTTTTATGTAAGTTTAGACAAAACCAAAAAACGCCATTCTAACTAGTCCTAATTACCCAATATCATTAAAAACTATTAAGTTAGCTAATTGATTTAGTTTAATTCTTAATTTCTTAGTCATTAGAATTAATTTTGATTCAAGATAATTATGGTATAATAACACCTGAAATTACTCGTATCATGCTCTCCACGACAACACAAATTTAAATTAATAATTGATTTGCAAACTTTCCCTTAATTAATTCGTTTTTAGAGAATCAATTACGTGGTATGTCCATTCAAACTTAATAAAATAATTACACCAAAATAAAATAAAAAAATTAAAGCAAAAGGCAAATAATACAAGAATAAGGTAGTGGAATAATTATGCAAGGAAAAAAAAAAAAAAAGTAATGTGTGCAATAAAATACACCAATTTGGTCCCAATAAAACCAATATTAAAAATAAAAAAATAATAATTAAATACATCGATTAAGCCAAGCCTTTTTCTCAATTCGGCGTATAGCCGTTCGAGTCGAGCCGATTGACCGGCGCACCGTTGAGAAGCTGCGCCAACGCTGCCATAGCACGGACTTGCATCTCCAAAGCCTTTATGTAATCGCCGGCTTCTTCTAGAAGATTCGGAAACGGTATTCTCCGGCAACCGGGAACCAGCCGGCTAAGAACTTTCACTTTCTTTTCCACCGGCGGAATTCTGTTTCTCCGATCTGATTTTACTCCTGACTTTTTCAAGCGGTTACGACCGTTTACCTTCACTTTTCTGTGATTACTGAGTCGTTTATTGAGTCGACTCGTTAAAATCGCTCTGCTCCACCGAGTTCGTCCTTTGGCTACCACGGCTAGAACTCGGTCGGCGGTTTCGCGAACTTCTTTTACGGCGGAGGTTTTTACTGTAGCTGGAGATGAGTTACGGCGAACGTGACGGAGAGCTTCGACGAGTTTTGAAGAATAGATCTGTCGTTCTGATTCCGTTCTCCATCTAGCTCTGTTGTCTGAAATTTGATTATGATGATTTTGTGCTTCGTTTGTGATTTTTCTTCGCTTCTTTGGCGTTGAATCTTGATATTGTTGTGATGAATCGTTGATTGAATCGAGATTTGAGATAGACGAAGCCATGGATTTTCTACTTGTTTCTTTCTTGAAATAGAGAAATTGATTTTGGCGATTGAAGAACAGAGGAAAGGAGATTCGAGAAAAGATCGATCTGGCTTGAGATTAGATTATTGTGGCGGCAGCGGCGGAGGTGATGGTGGAGAGGGAGAAAGGGGGAGAGAAATATAGAGGAAGGAGAGGGGAAGGGAAGGCTTTAAAGGAAGTCACGGGACGGGGGTCGCATTTACTGCTTTGCCTTTCTCTCCCATTTTCCCGCTCCGAGGTTTTTATTTTTTCAGGTTTATCTTTCGACTTTATTTTCTAAAAATAATAATAATAAATAAATAAAATGATTTTTAATTTATAAATGTTTAGTTGTATTTGTTTTAATTCCTCATTCAAGGCGAGATTGCAGTGTTTTAGCTTTTTGGAAATATTATTAGTTAACAATTTGAAAATATTTCTAAATATAAAAATATGTTGTACATCTAATATCTATTGGAAAAATATTTTTACATTAATATGTTTGAGTTTGATGTTAAGCCAACAAATATGAAGGAGACTAATTCTGAATTATTTTAAGAAAATATCATAGTCTCACAGCTTATTTCAAAAGAAATTTTGCACTAATTGAAATTCATAGTATTGCCATAAATATACATAGATATTCTTTGGTTTGATCAATTATTGAAACCCTAGGCAGTTTGTTTCAATAATTAATGAGGAAGAAAATTATAAATGAAGATCACGGATAGGGTAAGATGGTAATGATAAAGAGTCACGGGATTGTTAAAATAGAAAAAGAAATAGCATTAGGACTCAGGACAGGATGGGGCTGCTCAGGGCGTGGCATAAATGCCTTTTTAATTAAATGGCGGGAGACTTGGCTCCTCTCGCCGGCCACTTCTTTTGACGGGTCAATGCTTCTTTATTTTCCCTGTCGGAAGTTCTTGCTTTTCGCCATGTGACTATTTTTACATTTTAGCATTAGGCATCACAAAACTTCCATTACTAATTGTGTATTTGCACCGCTGAATGTGGACCCCATCTTTTGTATTGCTACTTAATTTCATGTTTTATTGTGTGCATAATGCTTAAATTACTCTGGATCTAAGAAAATTGAAAAAACATGTAGATAGACGAATAGTATTGTCACAAGTTTGTGTTTAAGTTATTATTAGAATCAAGTCTTATAGGATTAAAATATAAGGGTTGGAAGGGGTGGATATATAGACTAATGGATAATTGAAGTGTGTTGGCATGCACTAATTGGGTAATGGTGTGGGGCAAGTAAGAAATTGTTGTTATTATGAGAAATGATTAGGGGGTGTTGCAAAACATAGCTAAAAAGGAAACAAGCATGTGGGTGTTTGTATCATCTTCATATTTTTGGGTTGGTCTCTATTTTGTTTTCTAATGAATAGCTGGCCTTTTGGACTTCACCTTTAATAGGTGTGGACATGTTTCATCCACATTCCCTTCCCTCTTTTCTTTTCTTTTTTATTTTAGTCATTACTAATAACAATGGAATCTTTTTTTAATTTAAACAAAAAAACACCCTAATCTTCTTTCTCATATCTTCTCACCCCCACATTTTTGATAAGTTCTTTGGGTCTCACATTTGATGCTTGCTTTTAATACATAAAATTCGACTTATTACAAATTTATAGACATTAATGGTATCAAACAAGGAATATTGACTAAAAATCAATTTTCGTTATTTCGGTTTCTCCTAATTTCACATCCTATATTTGTTATTTTTAAATTCTAATGGGTTGACCTTATAACTGAGGTGAAGATAATACATATTATGATCTAAAGTTCAAATCCGATTTAGATTTTCCTATTAGTAATAAAAGCTACAATTTTTTAAAAAGATACATTTATACAGACTAATTAATGCATGTTTCAAGTCAATAATCTAAATTCTAATTCAAAAATAGTGAGTGATGGTAGATACATCTTATGTGATACACTGGGATATAAAACCTTCATGTGATATTTCTTTTCATTAAATTTTTTATTAAAATAACTTTTAATCCAATTAATTTATCTAAAATTTGGATATAGTAGAAAATAAAGCAATTAACTCTAAAAAAAAATCCACATCAATTAAATATTAAGTTGACTTATTGTAACTATTTCAAGAACACATAGATATAATAAACTCTTAAAAATTAATGTAATGCACCAAAAAACAACTAAATAGATCTGAATCCAGATATTCAAAAATATCTGAGTTTATACTTATTTAATTTTAACATTGACATATAGGATGAGAAGAGCACTAAAATAGTAAATACAAAGAAAGAAAAGGAAATAAAAGAACATGTGTTTGAGGTTTAATGGGTATAGTTTAGAGAAAGACAGAAAGAAAACATAAAATATTATTATGTACGTAAAATGAGGAGACCCATTTACCAATGACATGCCAGCAAGTTTGCCTCCTTTTGTCAGACAGCATTCATTGTCTTTCCCAACAAAACATTTACTCTATTCACTAATTTAATTTGTCATTTACAAATGTAATAACATCTGTTTATGGTCTTAATATTCCAGCAGTTTATGTTGGGGATTTTTAACATCTGTTTATGGCCTTAATATTCCAGCAGTTTATGTTGGGGATTTTCCTAATATTACATGCACCTCTAAACTTATATAAAGAATACATTGGACAGACATTGAGCTTCTTTACAGAATTGTTTTCTTTTTTAATTCATCATACATCTATTTTTGTTTCAAATATTGTTGGTGATGTGCAACTGATCAAAAGAAACTCTAAATATGATAAATAATAGATTTTGAATCGATGCAAAGAAAGAAAAAAAGAAAATTTATTTCACAAAAATTAGAAAAAAACAATTTTTATAATTATTTATTATGTTCTAAATTTTTGTGAACCATATGTTTTAATCTGAATTTTTTTTTTAATTATTTCTCTTTTATTCGCTTCTATTTACATTTTGAATTAATTTCTCCCTTTTAGACCAATTGAATGTCATACATTTTGTTACTTCCGCTTTTATACTATTGATAGTGAGCAAATATATACAATTCTTATATATATTTTCATGTTTATTGTGATATAGATTTTTGAGATTTTAGGTATTTAATTATGTTTTTGTTATTTTGTCATAGATTATTGAAAGAGTGAAAAATTGATAAATTCAACATATTTTAAAGTAAAATGAAGTAAAGAAAATTGTTGCGCGAAAGAGGAAATGAAAGGCTGAAGACCCACGAAAAAACGAAGAATTTCAGCAAGAAAACAAGCACAAGGCTGGCGCCGCGACGCCGAGCCTTTTATTGTTCTTTATTCTTTAATATTTGACTCATATGAGATTATTGTTTTGATTAGTTGGTACAAAATGCCCTCGTTCAATTGATCAGAATGATTTACTGTCATTTAAAAACTTCAAATCCGTAATTGTTTGAATGTTCTAATGCTAAGTGGTAAAATATCATAATTGATTATAACAGAGATATTCAATTTATGTTATGTGGATATATAATCTAGTCTAAATGAACTGAGCTTGTGTGTTTATTGGCTAGAATTCGTAGTCTCTCTAGATCGTTATTGCTGTTAGTAAGTTAAATCCTAAGAGCTTGTTTAGAGTTGTTTATTAACAAGGGAAATAATCAAACGAGCATCTCTTTGATTATCAAGAAAAAGAGACATATTATTAGAGCTTGTTAATAACCATAACCAGTTTAGTCAAGAATAAAGAAATCTATCTTTGTGTCAGTGATCAAGTCTTTGAACCAATTATGATATTATATCTTTAGCCGTATATTTGTTTTGTATAATATCTTTAATTTATCTTTGCTTTTTGATCTTATTGATTGGTGTCGAATCCAACAAATAATTATCCTTGGTTTTAGAATAGTAGTAGTGATAAACAAGGTCTAATCCACATGAATTGGTTAGACTTTTTAAATTATCATATTTATCTTTTTTTATTTTTAAATTTCAAATCTCTATTTTTATTTTTTCTGTCCCTTTTTATTCTTTCTGTTTATTTGAATAAGTCTAACCAATCCTGTGGATTCTGTTAGATCTGATCAGTAATGGTATGACACAAGGTGTCGCAACACAGTTTGATACACCTAGAGTTAGACGGAAATACTGCACAATAATCGTAAAAACACAAACAATTGTTCACTCAGTTCGGTGCTCACACCTACGTCTGTGGGCCTCGCCCAGAATCAATAATCAACTATTTAAATCTATTTGCAAACACCAATAATGGACTCACACAAATTTATGACTCCATCTCACAACCTATGCCATAATTGACTTACAATTTAAATAGGTAATAGAAACAAAAGCTCACTTGTTTCCTCTGTCTTTCAGCCAAGACATGAACGCTTCTCTCCCGAAAAGCACAGTCAAT
>JAYMTB010001907.1:0-10122 GCA_036897585.1 Francoa sonchifolia | reverse complement strand
ATATGCTAAGAAATACTCTATTTATAGAGTCGGAGAAGTGGGCAGCGAATCCGGGCTGTGTCGGGCCTCGAAACCCTAATATTTTCAGAAAAATCCCTATCCTATACGAGGTAGCGCTGCCGCGCTATGCTCTCAGCCCTCGTTGTCTTCAGGCAGCGCTGCCGCGCTCCAGAACAGCGCGGCCGCGCTATGCTTTCAACCATGATGCGCTATTTTTGCTCTTTTCTCGCTTCTAACTCTTTCCCCTTTTGTCCTTTCTCAACTTTCTTCAATATCCATCGTCTTTTATCATCTTTTTCAATATTTTCATGAGCTGACATAAAACATAAAGACTTAAGTAAAACAACTAAAATATCAAGAATTAAACATAAAATCAAGTGTAAAAGGGTATCAAAAATAGGCATATTTTTGCCCGTTATCAACTATCTTTTGCGCTTTGATCATCATTTATTTTTTTTATAAAACCATCTGAAGCTGTTTGCACATTATTATCGCTCTTGTTCCAATAGAGAATACAATAATACTTTACCCCTTTCCCAATAAAGAATACCATAATAATCCAAACACCAATCAGCAAGCTGCAAGCTGCGCTTTATTGCCTGAAACTCTATACTCTGCGCTTGAAACTTTATACTTTGCGCCTTGTTTGTCTTATATATTTTTTATTGAATTCAAAATTAACACAACTAACATTTACAACAGATATGAAAGAAAGAGAATAAATAATAATCACTTATCTATAAATTTAATTGCTTGCTTGCAGTGTGGATCTCTTCATATTATGAAACAAATTATCATTAGTAAGATAAACACCCAGTAACATTAATCAACAGAGTTTCACTCAATTAATTTGTTACTAGGAATAAAAATAAGCAATGCTCAAATATCCACTTTACCAAAATGCATTATGATAATAAATTGTGTACTATAAAACTTACATTCAGCTCTTTATTCATTCATATGTGAATCGTATCATATATGCCAAATGCTGGTTCAACAAGGCGAATCCATTGTTTGCACAATATTTCTGTGAGATGAACTTCATTAGAATTGCGCTGATCATGTTAAATCTTTCGTCTTAGCAAGGCGAACCTCGTATAGATTGTGCGGATCGTGTTAAATCTCGAGGCTTAATTGTGTGGATCATGTTAAATCTAACGGCTTAGCGAGGCGAACCTTGTGTAGATTGCGCGGATCATGTTAAATCTCACGGCTTAATTGCATGGATCATGTTAAATCTCACGGCTTAGCGAGGCGAACCTCGTGTACATTGCACGGTATTTCTTTGTGGCTAACTTGAATGAATGTGCTAACTGGAACATTTCCTTTATGTAATTGTGATCCATTAATATGCATTCCAGTAACAAAATCAAAGACCTTTATTAGTCATAATATGGATGTAACCATTTAAAATTTACAAGTGGCAACTCTTGTTTGCTTTTTGCATCTTCAATCAAACAGTGGCCACTATGATACGCTTTCTTGATTTGAAAAGGTCCTTCCCTTTTTCTTTAAACTTAGGAGCAGCGCGATTTTGTCTTATATGATCAGACGCCTTTAGCACCAGGTCGCCTTCTTTAAATTGTCTTAATTTGACTCCATTTCCATAAACATGCTTAACCCGGAGGGTGTGCTTAATAAAATTGAAACAAGCTTGATCCTTTATTTCTTCTCTATGTTCCAAATCTTCTAATCGCCTTGTTTCCCCTTATGCGTCTCCCAAAGAAAATTTTGCTGATGATACAACAATCTCAGCAGGTAGCACTGCTTCTGAACCATAAACTAATGTAAATGGGGCAAATCATGTGGCTCGCTTTTGTGATGTTCGATAAACCTAAAAAGCGAATGGTACTGCGCTTTCCCAACATTTATGGTCGTCAAATACCATTCTGCTCAAAATCTTCAATAATGCCTTATTAGTCACCTCAGCTTGTCCATTCCCTTTTGGATAATAAGGCGTTGACTTCACATGATCAATTACATAATGCTCTGTAAGTCGTTGTACCTCTTGTCCCACAAAAGGTGTGCCATTATCTGTCAGAAAACATCTTGGTACTCCAAATCAACATATAATATTTTCTTTCATGAAACGGGCCTCAGCTTGGCCATTAGCTGCTCGGATTGGCACTGCTTCTGCCCATTTAGTAACCAGCTCTGTTCCTACTAAAATCCATGTGTAGCCGCTAGACGGCGGATTTATAGGGCCTATGAAATCAAATGCCCAAGTATGAAACGGATAAGGTGTTGCTAATGCTTGTTATCCGACTTCTAGTGCATGCTAAGTATTAGCTAGTCGTTGGCAAGGTTGACATTTATTGACAAAATTCCTTGTGTCTTTTTCAATTGTTGGCCAATAGTATCCTGACCCTAGAATTTGTGAGCATAACTTTGTTGCTCCTTGATGTGTCCCACAAGTGCCACTATGCATATGTTCCATTACTTCCAGTGCTTCTTTTGTATTTAGGCATCTTTAATTCTTGCAGCATCACCTCGGTCTTCAGGGAGTTCTTTATCTAAGAGAAATTTGATGTATGGCGATCTCCAATCTCCTCATATCGTAATGAAAAGGCTTTCTGAAGGATCAACCACTTCCTGGCATTCAACACATTCTCATTGCATTGTGTCACAATCTTTGTCCATATTTGGCCAGTAGTATCCTCCTCTTCGCAATGCTCTATATAAAGCGACTCCTTCTATTCCACACATGTTCTGCCTCATCACCGGCAATGCATCTCATCAGTATCCATTCCGGCCCTCTAGCATACAACTCACCTTGATAATGAAGAAACATTTTCAAGGTTCGAATAGATGTTGTTGTAGGTTCTTTCAATTGTTGCTCTATGTCCACTCTCTAGTCATCTAATTCCACATCGCTACCTCTTAACTCCTTTGATAAGCTACTAACCTCTTTCCCTTTTGTTGTTACTTGAATGCTAGTTCCTTCTCCAAATCGACTAGCTACCACAGCCAGTGCATCAGCTTCTGCATTTTTAGACCTATGAATTTGGTCCATGGTAAATGCTGGGATTTCTTTCAGTAATCGTCTAATCATGGTTCGATATTTGCTAATATTGGTTCCTTTACAGCATATTCCCTTGTCACATGTTTGATGATGAGTCTTGCGTCACCTTGAATCTTAAGTCGCTGAACTCCTTTATTCATAGCGGCTTGCAAACCCATGATCAAAGCCTCATATTCAGCCATATTATTTGAACAAGGGTATTCCAAAGTTACTGCTTTTATTTCTTTTTCTCCTTTCTCATTAGTTAACACCATACATATCCCAGTTCCTCTCATATTCGCTGCTCCATCAAAGGTTAAGTTCCAACCACCTTCTTCCATTACCATAGTTTATGGTAACTCACCCGGAAGTTCTTCAAACAATGGTTCATGTGCTTCTGAAGGAAAATGAGCTAATAAATCAGCCAGAGTCTGACTTTTTATCGTCTTAGGCTTCTTGACTTCGATATTAAATTCACTCATTTGTAATAACCATTTGGAAATTCTTCCTGACATCACTGGTCTGGCTAATAAGTATTTGATAGAATCTGATTTAGTTCGCAATTCTACTGAATGAGCCAATAAATAATGTCTCAACTTTTGAGTAGCAAACACTAAAGCCAAACAATATTTTTCTAAAGCTGTATAACGAATCTCGGCACCTTGCAACAAACAACTTAAATAATATATTGGGCGCTCTTCATCTGCTTCTTACTGTGCTAATAGCGCTCCAATTGATCTATCAATTGAGTTCAAATAAAGTATCAATTTGGCGCTTTCTTTTGGTACCACCAATACATCATCTTTCCCCAGTACTCCTTTCACTTCTTCAAATGCCTTTGTATGTCTCTCGCCCCATTTATAAACAGCCCCTACTTTGATAAGATTGTGAAAGGGCTCTGTTAACTAAGATAGGGCAGGTATAAATCTTCTTACGTAAGAGATTTTTCCCAAAAATGTTTTCAAATCTTTGACATTTCCTTGGGGTTTCATTTCCAACAACGCTTTCGTTTTCACAGGCTCCATACTCACGCCTTTCCTATGAACAACAAAACCCAAAAAAATTCCTGCTGTAACTCCAAAGGCACACTTCAAAGGGTTCATTTTTAACTTGTAGAGTCTACATCGCTCAAACACCCTTCTCAGATCCTTCACATGGTCTTCCTCCTTTTTAGATTTAATAACCAGATCATCCATATAATCTTCCATTACATCGTGCAACATATCGTGGAAAATGGCTGTCATGGCGTGTTGATAAGTCGCACCTGCATTTTTTAAACCAAATGCCATAACAGTATAATAGAAATTACCCAAAGGTGTTCTAAATGCCATCTTTTTCAGCATCTTCAGTTGCCATCTTGATCTGGTTATACACACTATACCCATTCATGAAAGAAAATAGAGCATGACCAGTCGTTGCGCCAATCATCATGTCCATATGGGGTAGAGGAAAATCTTCTTTCGGACACGCTTTATTCAAATCTCTAAAATCAACACAACATCTGATTTGTCCATTTTTCTTTCGCAACGGCACTATATTAGCTAACCAAGTAGGATGTTGATTAGGGCGTATAAATCCAGCCTTGAGTAACTTTTGTATCTCCTCCTTGATTTGGATTTCAACTTCAGGGCGAAAGAGTCGGGCATACTATTTGATAGGGATCGTTGTAGGATCCACAACCAACTTGTGCTTCACCAAAGCAAAATTTAAACCAGGCATTTCCTCATAGTTCCAAGCAAACACATCTTTGAATTCATTTAATAAACTGATTAGCCCTAGTTTTACATCCGCATTCATATCTACAGCGATATACAAAGGGCGTTTTTCTTCCCCAAAGTAAAATACATTAATTTCCTCTGTTTCACTCGCCAAGTGTTTGGACCCTTCTTGAAAATGCTCCATTGCTTCTTCCGCCTCAGCAATAATAGAACAATCATCTCGAGGGATTTCTTCTGATGTGGATGCCCTCCCACACCTTCCTAATCGATAACCAAAATGTCCATCTGCCAATTTAAATATTTCAATAGTAACTTTAGAT
Source organism: Francoa sonchifolia (assembly GCA_036897585.1). Taxonomy (NCBI): domain Eukaryota; kingdom Viridiplantae; phylum Streptophyta; class Magnoliopsida; order Geraniales; family Francoaceae; genus Francoa; species Francoa sonchifolia. The sequence continues at coordinate 5,083 of JAYMTB010001907.1, read as the reverse complement.
TCCCGCTTTCGTTTCTGTTCCTGGTGTGATACTCCTTCTAATTGGACAACCTCTGTTGGTTGAGGCATAATGATTTGGGGCGTCTACTCCTGAGGTAGTGCATTCAAACACTCTTGCTGAGTAACTTGCCTGACTGGCGCCAAAGGTATAGCTAAAGGAATGTTTTCCAAGACTTCTCCTATATGATCTGTTCAGCAAAAGGATCCTTTGTCGCTCTAATAGTATATTCTTTTCCTTGCCAAAAAGTCTTAATGCATTGATGATAAGTGGATGGCACCACTTTGTGTGCATGAAGCCAAGGTCGTCCCAACAATATTTGATACGAAGTATCAGCATCAATGACATGAAAGCGACTAAAACTTTGTATTCCTCCAATGTTTGTTCTCAATACAACATGTCCCATTGTTCTTTTTACTGCTATGTAAAACCCTTGAATTTCTATATATTGAGGCGTGATCTAACTTTCATCTCGCCCTGCTTCTAACAAAGTGTTTAAAGACACTAAGTTTACCGAAGACGCCGAGTCAACCAACGCCTTTTTCACCATTCATTCCATGTTCAACTCAGCAGTCACATATAAGGGACGGTTATGTTCCGCTCCCACATCCACTTTACCAGACTCCGAAAAGAATACTCCACCTTCAGCCACTTTTAAACCACTCTGAAACTTTCGTTCAACTGCTAGGCATTGGCCATCTTTCTCATCCCCTATGCAAGCCAGTTGTTCATAGGCCTTCAATCTTGCCTCTTCTCCGAAATTCAATTGATCAAAAAAGTGTTTGAATGCTGGAGTTTTACATAAATACCGTACCATCTCCACATATCCACTTTCTTTTAACACTCCTTCTTCTGGGACACCACAATGTGCTATCTCTTCTTCATTTGGAACTTCTGTGAAACACGCCAACATTTGATGAGGTTGGTGACTGGGATATGGATGTGTCAATTGTTGGTTCTGATGGTTCTGAAAAATTTAATTCTCCTGCTCGGATTTTTCGTTGGACTAACTATATCAAGAAATAAAAATTTTGAGTAGCATGTCGTATCCTTTGGTGATATTGACAAAATTTATTGTTTCGCCGTTCATCACTTGTTGGTTCTAGAACCACATAGGGTAATATAACTACCTCATCCCTTATCCAGCTATCTAGCAAAGTGTTAGTTCTGGCATCATCACAAGGTAGAGGTGGTGGTGATGGTCTCTGTGGCCATCATCCGCCTCTACCACCTCTACTCCAAGTTCGTCCCCTGGACATATCCCCAATTCGTCCTCCAGATACTGAGTTGGATTGTACAGATGGTTCTGCTGACGTCGTATGAACAAAATCACCCCCTCTTGACGTTCCTGACTCAGTGTAGGCGCGTCCTCTTGATGCATTTGGTTCATTATAAGGATGTCCTCTATCAACATAACGTTCTTCTCTCTTTGATAGTCGAACTGTTTCCCCCGTACGTCTTGTTGCATCTAACAACACTGAGAAAGTGGAGATTCCCAAATTCTCAATGTGTACACGATAAGCATCCATCATTCTTGCTACACACAAACGAACAGTCTACTCTTCCTTCAAGCCCTCTTTCACTTCCATCGCTTTGTCTCTAAAATGAGCTACATAAACACTTAATTCTTCCTCTCTTCCTTGTCTCATTCTCCCTATATCTACAATTGTGAACCTTTCTTCTTCTTCATAGAATTTTTGCATAAACATTGTGGTCATTTGATTCCATGTTGACACACTGCCTGGCCCAATTGGGCAAACCATAAATAAGTCCTTCCAGTTAAAGATTTAGAGAATTCCCTTAAACGAAAATCTTGATCCATACCAAAGGTACCCAATGTATCTACAAATCTGCCAATATGCTCTATAGCACTCCCTTTACCATTATATTGAATAAAATTAGGCATAACGTACCCCCTCGGATATAGTCTCAAAGCGATTTCCAACAGGTAAGACGGCCTCAAATCATCACCTTCGTCTGTTGGCACTGTTGTTAATTCTATCATCTGACGCACATCCTCTGCAGTCATATAATGTACTCTCTCTAGATGAGCAGATCCTATATTGTTGATTGGCTCCAATTGTTGTACACCTTCTTTATTCACATTCAGAGAGGGACGAGATGCAATGGATTTCATTTGTCCAATCGCCTTCTTTAATTTTTCATTTTCTATGCGCCTTGCCTCATTTCTTGCTTCCTCTTCCTTCCTTTGCTCTCTTTCTGATGAAGTAGGTTTATCATTTGCAACACCTATTGTTGTGTTTACACCTAATTTTTTCGCAATAGCTTCCATCAAGAAAGGCATATGCTCCATATTCTTCATAGTTTCACCTGCTCCTGAAGCTTCACCTTTATGCACTTTCTTAGCCTTCTTCCTTGGTTCAAACGATACACTAGCCTCTGTTGTTGATTGATGTCTCTCCCCTCTAGATTCTCCTCTACCTCTAGAAGTAGTTCGTGAACTATCATGTTCTTCTTCTACATGATGTTTTTCCGCTCTCTTTGAACGTTCTACCATTCCTGTATCAATCTCAGTAACACCTTTCTCTTGATTGCTCTTTGTTTTTGCCATCAAGACTAAATCCTCAGATCCCCGGCAGAGTAGTGTTTGCACCAGGTAGATTCTATAGGGTGCGGGTCAAGATCGGACCAAAGGATATGTATTGATGTCAATTCAGATTAAAAGAGCAATATTTGGATTCGGGTGAGAGTAAGAGACTGGTTATGAACTCGATAGAAACTAGGAATAACAGCTTTCCTCTTTAATCAAGTGTAAGAAACAAATCTTAGATGCTTTGATTCATTCAAAAGGTAGTAAATATGGTCATTGTTTGATTGCTAAAAGCAAGAAATTGGATGCTTGTAATTACTTTTCTGTAAAGGTTTTAATAAATGGTTTTAACGTTCTCCAAGTTTTAATAGTTACCCCATAAATGAGGTGATCAAGAGTTATTTATATTAAGTGTCAAGTGAATGGAAATGTGACTTATCATTCATTTGTCACGTGTCCGCTCCATAAGACACAAAATATTTTAATGAAAATATGACTAATCATTCATGTGCCAATGTCCATCCCATAAGCTATCAGGCTACAAGAAACAGACATATGTTATATAAATGGCATGTCATGTGTTTTAGCTTGAGTGAGTCAGAGCCTCTAGGAACATATTTCTACACATTTGAAAGCTTCTAGTAAATCATAACGGGTTCAGAAAGACAAAGCGACCCTCCTTCCTTTGGGGCGTCACTTTGTTTTTCTGAACGAACTTTTACTCAAGCCTCTATACCAAATACCCCTATATATTCTCATAACCAGACAAAGCATTCATGTTACAACGCTTTGTCTAACTTACTGTTTGAAGTTAGGCGTCAACGGTTGAACTTGATTTCTGTGAGTTCTAGGCCTGGACTTTTATTGGGTCTAGGCAGATGACAGTCGATCTAGTCCATTATCTGAAATAAAACCCTCTTACTAACAGTATGTTTGATTAAGTACTGAATTTCAATCATTTAGGTTGTATGTATCAAATTGATTCAGGGTTTTTTTTAGGTTTGATATTTGCTTGATTATAGTCAAGCTTGTGTCATGCCTTAAGTTGGAATTTGGAAGTTATGATTTTTTTTGGATGAAGATGAAAGAAGGAGAGAGAAAAAAATTAAAAGAGAAAATTAAAAATTTTAAAAAATAATTAAAAAAAATATGTAAGAGACCCACGTGGCACGTGGCGTGAGATTATTAATTGCGTTTTGACAGAAATTTCATAATGGAACGAAATATTGTACTTAAGCAAAAAAATAATAATATATATATTAGGTTAGAATACGGGCAAATTATAATTAGGTTATAAATTTAGGTAATTGCACTTAGGTAATAAATTTGGGCAAAATTTAATTAGGTTAAAAATTATGGTAAAATTCAAATTAATCCAAAAGTTAATTACACGTGTGATTCCTTCCACTAACGGAAGTTTTGATGGAATTTGACGGAAATACTCAATTGAATACAATTTGAATGTTTAGGACTGACATTGTCCAAACAAATAGTTTGGATACCTAATTAAATATAACCTATAAGTTTGGGTACTAAAAAAGTAAATAAGCTATTAAAAAAAAATACAGATGTTTGCTACCATGTCTGCTAGACAGTATAATAATTGCTCAATTGAGTTCTTACAAAAATCGTTTCCTTTTGGCATTATCACATATGATATGATATATAAGATCTGAATTAATGTAATATACGAAATTGTAATGAGACATTAAGAATATTGACAGCCAGGAGCTTATAATTAAACAATGGATGAAGTGTGTGATGGAGAGTGACTGACCTGTTTCATTCATTATTGATAGTCACACACGAGTGTCTAAACAGGGGTGCAATAGAATTAAACAATTGATGCATGGGTGAATAAGATGTCCAGCAAAGCAATGCAGATAATGGAGTTTCTCAGAAAACATATATTATAAAGTTTGCCCAAATTTTAGATATTAGTAATCAAATAGACTCAGATCTTCACATAACCAACTACTACCTGCACATCTATATTTAACAAGAATCCTTAAAACATTGAGATTTTGAAGCAATTTAGGAGCAAACAGTGAACTAATAATAGATAGAATCAGGTATCAAAGAAGTGGCAAACTGGTTTAGACGGCAAAGCGTGGCCTAGATAGCTGCGTTCCTTATAAGCAGTAAGGCATAGCTAAATAACATGCCCTTTTGAAATTTGCAAAATTTGTAAGACCTGGACTCAGGACACAACTTATGGTAACTAATAAGGCGTGGCAATAAATCACGCCTTTTGAAAACAAAGCGTGTAAGTAAGTAACGCCCTCAAAAAATAGTTAAGGCGTGGCAATAAATCACGCCTTTTGAGGGCATGGAAGTGGATCCAGTGAAAATGAGACTCGCAAATAATCAACATAATTCAGTTTCAGCATCAGAACAACTTGAGTCCACAATTATGTGGTTTTGGAATATCCACATATGTTGAAAGGAAATTGAATCCAGTTAATCCACATAGTCCACATATGTTGGGGTTTTGGAATGTACAGTTTTGGGGAAGACTGACAGAAAGCTCTGCTA
>JAYMTB010001906.1:0-10123 GCA_036897585.1 Francoa sonchifolia | reverse complement strand
GTTATTTTAAACTTGTGTTTGTTTTTAATTGTCTTAATGCCTTGTCATTAAGGTTTGCGCTACCTTTATGTTTCTCTAATGTTGTCCTTTGTTTCTGGATACAATCCCACATGCAGGCAGAGCCTTCCTTGAAAGGTGTTGTCATCCCAATGCAGGACATGGTTTCTGAAAGTGAAACTACAATTAGCTCAAAAATTTCTGAAGTCAAGGAGGCTCTTTTCAGTTTAAATAGATTGGCGATCAAACTCAAGGTCTCTCTCTCTCTCTCTCTCTGGGCATCCATGCTTTATAGAGACCAACTGAACCAATAATAAGTGACTAACCACTTAAATATTTCTATTGTGAATTCATCCATTTATATCGTGTTCCTCTAATTGTTTTGGAAAAAAAAAATTCAATGAGATCTCAACAAACTTTCATCAAACAGAACTACTATGAGAAAGGACACATATGACAAGTCATTTAACAGCTGGTGATGGATTAAACACCATTTTAAAAGGCATTGCACCAATTTTATTGTCAGCAACCTGATTGATGTAGGACAAGGTTGTCCTTCACTGACACTGTACAGAAATGTAAGGTAGTTTACTTAAAAAAGAGAGTTAAGGATATAGGAATTAGAGAGGAACTTATTGACTGAGTACATCTGTACACCAAACATTGATAAACAGAATCTGTCAAACAAAACTTGTCTCAAGTGTTACACTTTTAGTTTATTATAGTACAAAGGAAATGCGAGTACTGCACCCATTGTATACATAAACTTTTTAAGTTGGCCAGTGTTATACTCATGTATGTCCTGTCAATAGGCTCCCAAGGATGAATTACTACAGACCCAAATTGCAAATTCTCTAGTGTGGGCTGAAAAGGGACCATCCTTGGATTGTGATGAATCTTTTATTCCTTCCTTGGCTGAGCGTGTATGCTTTACATCACTTCAACCTCTTTCAGGTAAATGCTCATCTGATCCTTTTACATATTTTCTGCATTCCAATTCAATTTAAGCTAAGGTTTGGTAATTTGTTCGTTTCTGTAGCTGTTCATCTGCAAAACAGTCTTAGTTGTCTAAAGTTCTACGACAGACTTCCAAGCTTCTAAAATTTACGAAATACAAGGGAAACCAAGTGTGTCAACGTGGTAAACTTGTTGGGTAATTTACTAATGTGAGATACATGAATTAAGCGTTAAATATTCCATTCACATGATTTACAATTTGACAAGTTTATGTTAGGAACTCAAGGTAATAATAGATTTAGATATGATTGCCTTACTGATTCAACAGGCATCAGTTATTAATATTTCTGCTGCTGGAATTTTTTAGTATTAAACATTGTAATTTCATCCACATTGAACCCAATTTTCCTATTATCAGTCTAACTAATGAGACAAAGTACTTAGAAACAATGAATTATTCTGGATTTGTTGTACTGACAGGAGCGAGTCAAACAGAGCTGCTGAAGTTGCAGCAGGACAAGCTGATTGCAATGGATCTTAGAGATACACAACAAAGGATAGACATTTCGCTAGGATTAATCAAAGAGAATATTTCCCTTGTTGCAGCCAAGCTCGCAATTCAATCTTTGGAGATAAAGTAAAGCTGCATTAGGGTAAAAATAAAGTTGGCTGTGAATCTCTTTACATGACAATATTGACAGTCACCAATCCGAGTGAAAGGTAATCAACTTTCTCTGAGGTAATAAAACATGTGACACCAATTACGTGATTATTCATACAATTAGCATTACGCACTGGATGAGATCTGGTTGGCTGTTTTGACATTAGGGGTATGGTTTTTAATGGTGACCCATGTCTATTGTTTCATGGGACAATGACCCAATTTCTCATGTGATGGGACAGAAGAAAAATTCTACAAATTTAGCAGGATTAGTCTTTTTTGACCTATGACGTATCTTATTCAGTGGTTTAAATGCTTGGCTGACATAGAAGCCCATAATAGTGCCCCCAGCCCCATGGACCCTAATGAAGTTGTTGGCTTGGCTAACATAAATTAAGAAGCTTTGCACATCAATCCTGATAATTGGTCAATTCATGTTTATCATGTAATAACACAAGAATATATTACCATTTGAAATTAACTTACTTTGTAAACTAGTCTAATCATATTTTGAGAGTAATTTCTGGTTTTTTCAAAAATCTTCTTGAAAGTCAATCTAAAATCATTTCAGATTAAGTCGAAATTTGTGACAAACTTGAAATGACTGATTTAATATATTTTGATTCAAATTATTTTATTTATATTCTATATGCGCAATGCTAACTCAATTATGAAGTAAGAAAGAAAATTAATTTAAGTAACAACTAATTCTACAAATTTAAACAAATCAATTTAATTCAGTTCAAAATTACATCCTATTATCTAAACTGATTTATATTCTATCTAATTTTGTAATCTCAACGGATTGGCTAGTGATTCAAAGACGAAGACTATACTATAATATGTTCAAATGGATTAACAATTGGGCCAAATAAACATTTGGGCTTTTCTTAACATCATTTTGGAAAATCAATACCTTAAAATAAATAATAAAACATTTTGGACATAGGATTCTAGTATGTCTGCGAAACCCGATAAATATTTGTGTTCAATGATGCACACCGACTACACATGCAGCAGTAAAACGATAAAGTCCGGGAGCACATTATCCCTCTGAAACCCGTGCAAACGTGTAAGTAAACCGCTTTCGTGTAAATAAACCGCAGCGACACGCACACATCCCTCTTGACTCATATCATTATTCCCTTTCCCTTTCGCCTTACTCTCAAACCTTCACTCTCTCTGCAAAAATGGCCGATCAATCGCCAAAACTTGATGATCCTTCACCACCGCCGCCATCAACAACAGCCGAGGAACTGAACTCCTCACCACCACCAGTTCCACAATCAGTAGTACATGAACCATCACCGCCGCCGCCTCCACGGCGAGTAACACTGGCGGTGGATACAGAGTCGGAATCGGCGGCGGCTGCTCATGGAGAGGTGGTTGTGGAAGTGGAGAAACAGAAATCGATTGAGGAACGGAAGATTCCCGAGTCTTTGATTTCGTTTAAAGAGGAAAGTAATTTATTGGCTGATTTATCTGATTCTGAAAGGAAAGCTTTAAATGAACTGAAATCGCTTGTTCAAGAAGCTTTGGAGAATCATCTGTTTGATTCTCCATCGCAAAAACCAGAATCGGAAGAAAACCTAGAAAAGCGAACAGATGAGGTGTCAATTTGGGGGATTCCTCTTTTGAAGGACGATGGGAGCGATGTGATACTTTTGAAGTTCTTAAGAGCGAGAGATTTCAAAGTGAAGGAATCATTTGCTATGATGAAAAACACGATTCAATGGCGAAAGGATTTTGGAATAGAATCGCTTGTTGATGAAGATCTTGGTGATGATATGGAGAAAGTGGTGTTTATGCACGGATATGATAGGGAAGGGCATCCAGTGTGTTACAATGTGTATGGAGAGTTTCAGAATAAAGATTTGTATCAGAATACGTTTTCGGATGAGGAGAAGAGAATGAAGTTTCTTCGATGGCGGATTCAGTTCTTGGAGAGAAGTATTAGGAAGCTTGATTTTAGTCCTGGTGGTGTTAACACTCTTTTTCAGGTTAATGATCTGAAGAATTCCCCTGGACCGGGGAAACACGAGCTTCGATTGGCTACTAGACAGGCACTTATGTTGCTTCAGGACAATTATCCTGAGTTCGTTGCGAAGCAGGTATGGATGGATATTTTAATGCAGATTCATATAGTTAGTTTGTATGTTTAATGCTGATAAGAATCAACATTGTGCTATTAATTTTGTTTGGGGTTCATGTTTTTTTTAGTGCTTATTAAACTAAAGTGGTTTAATTAGTTCTTTAGAAAAGCATATTGATGGCTTGTTTTTGAGTAAGTGATGCGGAGCAAGTTGTCATGAGACGGTTATTTGAGGTCATTTACGGCCAAACTGGTCCCGATAATTTTTACTTTCTGTTTTTAGATTCTATTTGATTTAGAATCATTAATCACATCAGATTATACTTTGGTTATCGAGTAGATATTGTTTCTCTTATTGTCAAGTTTTGTTTCCCTAGTTGTCTTTAGTGTTGCAAGTCGAAATCGATTTTTGATTAATAAAAATTTGAGATTTTTTCTTTAGTTTTGTTGCGTGCTTGATTTGTTTATACGTTAATTACTCCCTATAGCTTCCACTGCATCAGTAAATTTTGGGTTTGTTAATTTAGGTGTTCATCAATGTTCCTTGGTGGTATCTTGCGTTCTATACAATGATCAGCCCGTTCCTGACCCAGAGGACTAAAAGCAAGTTTGTTTTTGTGGGGCCATCAAGAACTCCTGAAACCCTTTTCAAGTTAGTTTGAATTCAATGGAAATTTACTTTGCCAAATTGTGTTTTTAAGAACTCGTTTAATTTGATTTTGTGTCCTATGCTTGTGGGATTAATTTAAATGCTAAATTCTCTATTGGTAAACAGATACATATCTCCCGAGCAAGTTCCAGTTCAATATGGTGGACTCAGTGTGGATTACTGTGATTGCAATCCAGAATTCACCATTGATGATCCAGCCATAGAGGTTATTGTAAAACCAGGAACAAAACAAACTGTAGAAATTGTAATCTACGAGGTATGATTGGCTTTTAAATTTTCACCATAACTAGATATAGACTCTTAGTAATATGGAATTTGTGACCTGTAGAAATGTGTAATCGTTTGGGAGTTCCGCGTTGTGGGATGGGAAGTGAGCCATAGTGCTGAATTTGTGCCCAATGCTGAAGATGCATATACCGTGATCATACAAAAGGCCACAAAAATGTCACCAACCGATGAACCGGTGGTGACCAACAGCTTCAAAGTCGAGGAACTTGGTAAAATATTGCTCACCGTTGACAACCCAACATCAAAAAAGAAGAAGCTTCTTTACAGGTTCATCATCAAACCTTTGTGTGGCTGAAGACTTCATATCTACTCGGAACTTGTCTTGCATGTTCAGGAAGAAATGGAGATTAGGAACCTCGATATATCTATAATGTATCATCTTTATATACTTGAAGCTTTCATTTTCCTTGTATTTGTTTCCGCGTTGGTTTTTTATAATATATGGTTTGGGAAGTTTGTAAGTTCTCCTTTAGTTTATGGTCAAGTCGTATTACGTGACACGTGTGGACCGAGGAGTTGAAAACGAGGATGTCTCTAGGAAGTAGAAATGTCAAGCATTGAGGCGGAAAAAGATAACTTTGAGGGCAGGTGGAGAATAATGTGGCTGTAAAACTTCCATGTAATTTTCGGATGTTATATTGTCTTACTTTGTGGTACCCTTTTGAATTCGTATAGCATTCCTAATGTCATTATCGCCACTTGACTCAGTCTCTTGGTTGTCATACCTAATTTAATAGCTATATGTACACCCGTATTGTGATATTGTTTCGGGATGGTGTTAAATTGTTCTAGGTCCCGAACTTGTGGAAATGAATTGAATAAGAGTTTGATGAGCTTTCAATTGTTAGATGGATAATGTTTGGTGTGTAATACTTAGTTTCCTTTATTATATAATTTGATTTGAAATTAATCCATGCGTTTGGTGAGATTGATTTGGTTGTTTCTTATCTTTGGAGATGGAAATTAAGTAGTTTTGGAGTAACATGTCAATCTTTAGTTTTGGTTGAGTGATATATGCTTTAATAAAATTTGAATTTGAACATCCTATTCCTACCAATCTCATCAAAATATGAGTTTTTCCTCTTAGTCCATTTCCATTTTTGTTATAATTTAGAAACATTCGGCATATAGTTTTTATACAATATGATGACACACACACACCTTATTAAATCATTTTTGTACTAAATAAATAAATGTAACACAATGGTGCATATGATAATTTTGATATAAAATTTATAATATTAAATATTTTACATTATCTATTCTATGTAAAAGAATTATGGTCAGCATCAAATATATATAATAAAATTGCTGAAATTATTTTTCCAAAAATTGAATAGTACCTTTTCTTTACATAAAATCCACACTTTGTTGTTTCCATTTGGTCCAACAACTACTATTAACTATTAATAATGACCACTATTTATTTTAGCATTAAATTGTAAATAAGTGAATATATATATGGTTACTATTTAATATTGATATGATGAAATTAGTTAAAGATATAATTAATATTTTCTTTGGACAAACAATAAGCATGACGTATAAATACTGACTTTTCCTATTATTGTAAAAACAATTTGTCGACTATATTTTTGTCTTATGCTATAATATATATCTCAAAATTTTTAGATACACACAACTTTTATTTTTCAGTACTATAAAAGACAATCAATATGGAAATTCATGAGTATTAATTTCAAGAGGCAGAACTGAAATATTATATTTTAATTTAAAAAATATAATAATGAGTGACTCTAATGTATTTAAATTTTTTATTTGAAATAATTCTTAGATTTCGAGAGAATGTTGAAAGACATTTATAAATAAGATGTCAAAAATTGTTTCAAAATTCACAATCACTCACAAGAATCAAACTAAAAAGTAGAAGTTAGGAATGTATGCAAAAGTATTCACACAACATTTTGTATAGACAACATATTTCGATAAACATCATTTATTGGTATGATATTTAAATTTCAAAAAAAATAAAAATATATATAAGGAAAGTTGACCCATTTATAAATAAATATGTATTATATATAAGGAGGAGGAATAATAAGTGAGATCTAAAATTAAGAGGGTGGGTGGAAAATATGATTAGAAACCAAACAAGTTTATATATATATATAAATAGGAATAAAACATTAATTAAAGCAAAAGATAAGACATAGTAAATATGGTAGTTGTCCAAAATACACACAAACCTTGTATTGCTTTATTTTTACTTTTCTTAGTGGTCCATAGGATTTTGAATTAAAGTTAATAATATCTTAAAAATCTGTGTTTTTAATCCATCCATCGTGAACTCATATTTTGAATATATTAGTTATAACATTAATTCAAATATTTTGAGTGTTGAGAAAATTGAACTAAAAATTTGTTGACTAATTATAAGTGCATTGTGGAGAAAGAAAAGATAAATTGATGATGACCATTTCTTCAATTATTTGAATCTCATTATGTCATTTGGTTTTAGAATATTATCCCTTTCACTCTCTCTCCCCAAGCCTATTGATATACAAACTAGCTAAATAATAAAATACCCTATAAATCAGAAAAATACAACATTTACAAAATACTAATAAGCACCAATTAATTTTCAATAAAAAAAGACTAAAATATTAACTTAATAATTTGTAATAATTAACAAACAAACATATTACACCATCACCTTTACTTACACATACATTTACACCTCAAATATATGTCTCTTCATCCAACCATCCAATAACTCAGAAAAAATAAATACCCATGACTTCAAATTAAAATTCAAGGAAAAAATTTAAATATTTATGTCTTTCAAAATGATTGGAAAATCAAATCCCACCAACACAATTTATAATTCAAATTCAAGCACACACAGTTTTGGTTTTGAACCGATAGAGAAGCTTCTTCTTTTTGGATGTTTGGTTATCAATGATGAGCACCATTTTGCCTGAATCACCAATATGGTAGCTGTTACTGATCAGTGGTTCCTCTCCCGGAGCAATCTTCCTGTGCTTTTGTGCAAGCACGGTGTAGCCTTCTTCTGCAGTTGGGACGAATTCGGCTCCATAGGTTACATCCCATCCTAGAACTCGGAGTTCCCAAAGAAGAAGAGATTTCTGTAACAAATTTATAATGTCACGAATTTCATTAGTTTATTAATAGAGAAGCAGTGGTTGGGTGAGCACAAACATACAAATTTAGATCGTTACAAATATTAATTCTAGTGATCGTACCAACAAGGGAAGTGAAATGAGGGATGCAAACTATGATAAAGAATGTCAGTACAAAACGTCAAGTCCACATACAAAATTTCCAAACATTCTTTTGAAATTCAAAAATCACTTATTTGAAATCAGTTTCTAAATGCCCGTTAAGTATTCTTAAACTATATTACTGATTACTATTAGGCTACTAAAATAAGAAAAAAACTGCAAACCATCGAGCATAGACATCAATAACAGATCTAAATGCCCGCTAAGTAGTCTTAAACTATATTACTGATTACCATTAGACTACTAAAATAAAATAAAAAACTGTGGACCAACTAGCACAGACATCAGTAACAGCGGTGAGCACAAATATCAATAAAGTATATAGCCGTTGCACCAAATTAAAAGGTGAAATTATTAAAAAAACAAAAGGTGTTGATTTACTCACATCAGAAACAGGGAATTCAACAGTATGTTTGGATGATGGCTTTATTGTAACCTCAGTAACACTGTCTGCAGTAGTAAATTCTTGCTCACCCTCCTGGCTGAGTCCACCATATTGAACTGGAACAAATTCAGGAGCTATGTATCTGTGATCATCATCAACAAAACAGAGTTCCATTAATGAACAAATATGCAAAACATGGAAAATCTCATTTATAAATATCAAGCAATCAAAATCAAAGGGAATGAAGAAATTACTCTTACTTGAAAAGGGTATCAGCAGTTTTGGATGGACCAGCAAACACAAATTTGCTCTTTGTTCTTTGTGTCAGAAATGGACTAATCATTCTATTGAATGCCAGATACCACCACGGAACATTTATGAATATCTATATCAAACAAAAGCATGATTTAATTAAGAAATGTTTTACAGATTCCAATCCAAAAGCACAATTGTTTTATCAAAAAATTTAGTCAATTTTACCTGTTTGGCCACAAATTCAGGGTAATTGTCCTGAAGCAATTGAAGGGCCTGATTTGTTGTCTGTCTGAGTTCCTTCTTGGCCATTAATGGAGAATTCTTGATGTCATTAACCTGAACAAAAGTGGAAATACCAGTAGGACTGAAATCAAGCTTCCTAATACTTTTCTCCAAGAATTGAATTCTCCATTTCAGGAATTTCAAGCGTTTCTCTTCGTCAGAAAATGTGTTCTGATACAAATCCTTGTTCTGAAATTCACCGTATACATTGTAACAAACAGCATGACCTTCTTTATCAACTCCATCCATGAAAACCACTTTATTCCATTCATTTCCAAAATCCTCATCATGAACAGATTCAATTCCAAACTCCTTTCTCCACCGGACGGTGTTTTTGATCATCGTAAAAGCATCCTTCACCTTGAAATCTCTTGCTCTGAGGAATTTCAAGAGAATCACATCGCTCCTTTCATCACCGAGGAGTGGAATTCCCCAGATAAAAACCTCCTCCGGTGGAGGCGGAGGTACCGCTGGAACTTCTTCTTTCTTCTCCACCGGAGCCTCCTCCGTTTCTTTCTCCGGAGCAGCCTCAGCCGGTTCATCTACCGGAACTGCTACTGCTACTATAGTCTCTTCAATGGCCTCAACAGTTTTCGCTCCGTCTTCATCCACAGCCGTAACCTTCTCCTCCAACTCCGCAACCACCACCACAGCCTCCACCTTTTTCTCTTCCTTAACATCAACCGGAGCCGGTGGAGTCACAACCTCCGGTTCCGATTTAACCACTTCCACAACAGTAACTTCAGCTTTCGTTACTTCAACATCAACCACCGCCCCCTCCTTCACTTCCTCTTTCTTCTCCTCCTCCTTAACTTCCTCCTTCTTCTCCTCCACCTCCACAGGTTTCTCCTCTTCCTTAACCGGCGGTGGAGTCGGAGGAGCAGGCGGAGCAGTAAACTCATGCTTATTGAGCGCCTCTTGAACAAGCACTTTCAATTCCTCAAGCGCTTTCTTCTCCAAATCAGGTAATTCACCAACAACATTACTCTCTTCCTTAAACGAAACCAATGATGAAATCTTCTCCGTCTCCTTCTCAAGCGCCGCAGCATCATCACCAGTCACCGGCTTCTCTTCAACCTCCACCACACCTTCCGCTTCCACTACAGGATTCTCCGGCACCACTTCTTTCTCAGTAACATCAGTTTCCGTATGAGTTTCCACCGGTGCTGGTGCAGGCGGTGGGACATCAGAAACCGCTGCAGCAACTTCGGTTGCAGATCCTTCTGGTGCTGCAGGCTTGTGAGGTTCTTCAGCCATAGTTGATGATCAAGGA
>JAYMTB010001905.1:0-10124 GCA_036897585.1 Francoa sonchifolia | reverse complement strand
CCGGTTACGTGGGGGTGATGGCTGGCGAGTTAACGGAGGCGGTTTGATGAAGATTACGCGAGTCATTTTGGGAGGAAAGGCGAGGGAGAATTGGAATTGATGATGTGTGGAGGAATTGAGGTCATTCATGGTGAGGATTTGACATTTGTGGGGGAAATGGGGTTTGGGATTTTCTGGGGAAAATATTGGGCAGAGAAAATGAAAGGAAAATATGAAGAGAAAGAGAATATAGACAGCTAAATGATTGCGAAAGGAACGGAAAACAGAATGGAAAATGTATGGAGGGGATTTGATTAGGGTTTAAGCTTTACCTGTCTAACAGTTATTTCCAGTAAATATGGGTCTCCTATTTATAAATTAGATGTAACACTAAGAAATGTATTTGTCACAAGAAATTTAAATAAAGGAAGAAGTATGCCAGTGGTCAAGTGGATTAGTAAGAGTCAATAACAACGTGCTCAGGAATACCGACATGCTTTTATAATCCAATCTTATCTCTGTTTCTATTCTTTTTAGCTCCACTGTTACAAGCCCAATCCCCCTTATTTTTTCAACTCAAAGTAGGCGCGTTAAGGAGAGTTAGAACAAAACCTAGTGTCAAATGTTGAAAAAGCTGGATCCTAACACCAGTATTCTCGAATAATAACTCATTCTCTAACATCTGCAAATTCTAATCATACCTCTTGTACAGATCGAAAAATAGTAGAAAATTATAAACTAAAGTCGTAAACATACTTGAACTCATCAAGATCAAAAGCACATTCATTAATCGCAAGTAGTTCGAATATTTAGGTGTTGAGATCACACACCTGTAGATATATGGCATGAATGGACAAATAATGAGAAGCCTCAACCGTTGATTGAATTTCCCTCCAATATTGATTTCACCTCCAAAACAGACGCCCGAACACCTTGCAACTCTTCTTCCACCTTTTCACATAAGCGTGAATTGCCCCCTCTCTCTTCTAACATTCGAGTCATCTCCTTTGTAGCAACAGCTCTTGTTGTTCGTAATTCTTCTATCCTTTTTGTGTTCATGCGCAAGTCTGTTCGCAACACTTCCATCTCCGCTTGCTTCAATGCCAAATCAAATACGTGCTGATGATACTCAAGAATTGTGCTTTCAATTTCAGTTTGTCCATTATCTCGAAGCTCCAAGATCATCTCCTTCTCTTCAAGTACATGTTGAAGTGCAAGATTCATTTCCTCCACAGTTTTCATACCTTTCGACACGCCCATTTGGACAGATTGCATTTCGTACTCTACTTTCTTTAACTTCTTGTTCAGCTCTTCAAATTCCCTTTTCGTGTCCCCTAGTTTTTCTCGATTCAATTTTATCTCATTCTGCAGCCTGGTTTTCTCTTCCTCAGATTTCAGTAACTGTGTAGCTTTACCTCCCAATTGCCAATTTCTCTGTGGGGGGTCTACATTCACAACATTATCTAGGGAAAAGAGAACCTTTTCATTCTCTTGTTTACGGTTTTCTTCTTCAAATTTTGAATTCAAGCATGTAAGATGGTTCCATAATTCAACTTCAAATTGTTGAATCTTCCTGCGAGCTACCTCAGTTTCATCCTTGCACGATTGAAGATGAGCAAGTTGTCTTTTCTTTTTGTCTAGATAAGACATGGAAGAATTTACTCTTTCACATGCCCGATTTTCTCGTTCTTCAAAGTAAGCTACTGATGAAGAAAAATTTGACAATGAGTACTTGAGGGCTGATAACTTGTTCTCAGAAAGAACAATTCTTTGTTGCATCTCTGAAGATAGTTCTACAAGCTTATCAAACTCTTGTTGCTTACCCTGAATTTCATCATCCACTAATTCAATTTCTCTTGAAACTTTATCAACTTCATTAATCGCTTTTTCAAGTGAAGTTAGTATTTTTACATTGCAGGCGGAATCTGAAAGCTTTTCTTGTGCTCTGTCTAGCTTCTTCCTAACCAAGTCAAACGCTACTGAAACCTTTACTGCAGTTTGATTTGATAGCTCTGCTTCCATGTCAGAAAGGGTTTCAACATCAATCCGTTTCCCTTCAATGAATGTTCTTGCATCCTCAGATGCTGCTGTGTCTGGAAACTTTAAAGTTTTATCCATTAAAAGGTTTGCTTCCACACAAATTGGATGTCCATCTGACTCGAAATATGGACTTACAGAAGAGACAGTATAATCTTCTTTGAGTCCAGGGTGACCAGCTTCCTGTTTTTCCACCATCAAATCGTTTCCATCAATAGAAATGGGAGATTCACCTGACTCAGTATGTCCCCCGCCATCAACTTCAACAAGCTTTTCTGGGCAATCAAATTCTCTTATACTTTCATCTCTGCTTGGTGCACAGAAAGAAAGCATTCTTTTAACTTCATCCCTCTCCTTCATGGCTTTTTCATACAAACCCATCAATTTCTCATTTTCTTCATGCATTTCCATAAGCTTATGCTCAAGGTTCTCATTCACCTTTTTCATTTCAATCTCTTCCCCTTCTGCAAGTTCACTGCATTGTTGACTTTTATTCACAACTTCTTGATCACACTTGGCTTTATTCTTGTATTTACTTTGTGCATTTGCTTGTTCATACAGTTCAATGAGTTTATTATTATCCTCGAGTAAAACCATAATCTTCATCCGAAGTTCATCGTTCTCTTTAGACATAATGACCACTTTCTCACGAGCTTCTGCGTCTCTTTGACTTGCAGCAGCAATGGCATCAACCATTGTTTTAAGCTGCAGTTGATCATTAATGTTGATAAGAGGAACATCAGTTGAAAAAGACCGAACCTCAGTCTGCGTTATTCCTTCTTTTGTAGCCGTTGCAGATCTCTCTTCTTCAAGTTTCAATAACAGATCATTTGCATTCCTGCAAGTTTATTTATCAAGGACATAATCAAGTTGAAAACAGAATTTCATATTTAGAAACATCGTTTCTCTTTTAATTTAAGCCACTGCTACCTTTCCCATTTTTCTTTCTCTACAACGCTTAACTCTAGTTTCTGGAGGAGCGAGTCCATTTCTGCCTTGTTTTGAATAGCCTGTGATGAGTAGATTTCAATTTATTTATTGCAAGAATACCAATTATATCAAAACAAAGAAAGATCCAGATTAAAAGACTTTGTAAGATGTAAAAGAATTTACCTGCATACGAAGGAATTCATTCTCTTCATTAACTAAAGAGATTGAAGGCAATCCTAGCTGCTGTATGACCAAATAATATTACAGATGGGAAGTTAATTAGTGAAAGTGAATATTCATGAATAGTGAAAATGTGTTTGACGCAGAATGGTAAAATTGAAATTTAGATATTGTAGACTTAGAACAGAAAGTCCATTTGGGACAAATAGAGTATAAGAATTTGTTACCTCGTCTCTCAAAAGTTAACTAAGAATGTCAGTTTCATGATGTAAAAATAAAAATAGAAAGTTGAAAAACATGATTGGCAAATCTGGACCTCACCTGATTGATGCTTGGTAGATTATTGTCACCATGAACTTCCATCGTATCTGAATTAACCGTCTGTAAACAAGAAAACAATTTAGATAATAAAAACAAAATAATATTTTGCAAAATTAGTTGACCTTTAAATTTCATATTATTAATTATAGAATTGTTACAAACCTGGATTGTCAAAGGATTTGATTCGTGCATAAGTTTCCAATCAAGTGCTTCTAGCAACTGCATAATTATTCAGAAATTTTTTATCAGAAAATAATATCTAAATAATAAAGATCAAAGAAGAAAGATTTTAGCATCAGCCAAATCTTGCACCTTATTCTGTAGGACCGTGATCTGTTCATCCATACTCTCTCGCTCACCCTCCTCACAAAATGACTTCAATCTGTGGATTACAGTATAAATAAGTGCAAAAAGGTTACAATTTGCTTTAGATACTTTTAATTCTATCAAAAAGAGAAAATCACGATGTCTTCTCCACAAATAGAAAGAAGACATATAAACAACAAAAAATTGACTGCACCGTGACGAGCAGAATTTTATTGCATTTTGTAAATACTAGATATTATTGGGTGCAAGCACAGATGTTTAAGAGTAACATTTGAAGGCCAATGGGAAAAAAACAGTAAATGGAAAGGGCTTGCCTTCTGATGTCTTCCTTCAACCGCAGATTTTCCATAGCAAATCTGGTTACTTCTTGGCTCCTATCAACCTGATTTCTCAGAACCTCAATTTCCCTCAAAAGATCCTCTTTTTCTTTCAAAAGGTGTGCCTCAGCTGAGATTTTTCCAGAAGCAACTGCCTCTAACCGTTTTACCCCAGATTCTCGAAGACGTAGCCTCATTTTTAAACCCCGTATCTCATCCTCTCTTTGTTTGGCCTGAGTCACACAAATACCAAAATTTAAGTAAATTTATCTTCCTGATAGAAGAACAGATAGATGCATTGACAGTTGAATAAAGTGTCGCTGTACCAGCCAACCTGATCGTAAATCCTAAATCCTAAATCGTGAAGAATTTTATGTCTTATGATATGGAAGAATTTCCTTTCTATACCTATCTGGGTTAGAAAACTACCAAATAGAGATAAAAAGTCCATATTGGACTGCAACGTACCAGCTTCATTGCTGCCTGATTTTCTGCAGTTAAAGCCTGCAGTGCAATGTCTTTATCCTTTTCTCTCCTGAAGGCCCCAACAAGAGCAACTTCATAGTCTTTCTTCTGAAAATACAAACATAGAAAATCATTAAATCAACAATTTAGATCATATAATCCTAAGCTTAAGAGGAAAAGCATATACCTGAGTCATCCTCTTTCCAGATGTAAGCGGACTAAATGATCCTTGAAGACCTTCCCACTTAAAGGATCCTGGCGATCCAGGAAAGCTTAGATTCAAAGCATCAGAATCCAGATTTTCAGCCCCTCCATTAACTATACACTGAAGACGGGATACTTCTTTCTGAAGATGACACATATTAAATATGTAAGGACAATTGTAAATAATCAAACAGGAGATATGACATGGAATTACTTAGAGCTTCAGACATATTGTTTTGCCTAGTGAGGTGGAACGAATCAATATACCTTAACTATATTTAAAGGTAAGACATGATAAAATTTGCTCAAAATTCAAGCATTGTTGAATTGTAGTTTGAGAAACAATTTATACATCAATTCCTCAAGAAAGATCTATGAGCAGAAAATGTAACTCGCATACCTACCTAAATCTTTAAGCAGCAAAGTAATAATAAAGCGTGGTGCCATGGTAGTAGAATATCAAGTGAGCATACCTTGAGCTGTTGAATTTGTATTCGCATGGCGATGACATCTCCTGATGCATCTTCATTCACAATTGCCTACCCAATAACTTTCCATAAGCAACGATAAAATCCCAAATAATAGATAAGTTTCATAGAAAGATTCAACATTGAAGTATCACGTACATTGTTCTTAATGAATTTAGCACGCTGTGCAAACTTCAAGGTGCTTAGCGTTTCCAATGAACAGCTGCAATAAACCAGAACTTATCATATCTATTTTAATACTTGTCAATACATTAAAAGTGAAGCTTGTCAAGAACAGTAAACAAGATATCATGCACTGGTGAACTATAGAGTATTAAACAAAGAAGGATATTAAATAGAGTATTCACTAACCAACTAGCTGGACTGATATTTGCAATTATAGTAGTTTTTGAATTCCCTCCAAGAGAATCCTGAAAAGAAAATAAGTAAAATCAGTACTTGTGACGAGTATTTAACTGATACAGGAATCTGAACATCAAACAGGATTATATTATTTCCTAATAATTTAAGTCTATAATTGTCATTAGGCAAAAAAAGTTAGAACTTGTAAACTTTATATGAAGATATATTGCATCTATTCAATCACATAGATAGTTTATAACCAACTCACATAGTAAAAGTTATGGTTTGTAATGTAAACACTCAACCTGAAGCAAAAATGTAAGCTTTGAATCCCGGTAAGGAACATGGAGCGACTTCCCATTGGATACACTCACAAGGTTCATGATTACAAGTCTGCAACGACCAATAACTATCAATAAAATTAACTTTCACAGTCTTTAAACTCACTAAAATGCCAACCATAGAAAAAATATATAACTACACAAACTAGGAAGATAGTAAGGATAACACACCCTAACGTTGAGAGAGACTTATTAATATTAGTAGCTTCCTTAAGACGCTCACCTTCAGCACCAGAACTCTTCTGCCTGTTATCAAAAGGTAATAAACAATAGTCAAGATAAATTACTTCACAACACTTAACTTCCTTGCTTCTATTTCTATCCAATTGGGACCGATTCCCCCTTTTAAATTAATTTACCTTTCAGATCCAGCCAAATCAACAAGGTTAAGGCGAGCAAATCGATGGTGAGTCACGCCTTGGGATTCCCACTGGTAATGAACACAGAAATCGTAAATTATACAAATGCCCGTCCAGGAAACTCAAGGAATTCACTTCGGAAATGAAACTTTGAATATTCAGACAAAATACTCACCTTACTCCCTATGATGCATGTAAATACACTATGAGAACGACTGCTAGCCCGATTCATATTAGTAGCAGCTACCTTCCTGTTGGCTGCTCCCTGAAAACAATTATAATTTTCAGATTCTGCATAAAGATTGCATCGAGAATTAAATATGAAATGAGAAGCGTAGCTTCTGATATACATTCAGTACACCACTGATCAGCCCTCAAGTTCAAGTTTGTGTGTAAAACATGTCATTCAAACCAATCTAAATTACAAAATCTTCAGGATGTTTCAGGTACTCAACCCAGAAAGAGTATTAATGAAGATATGATGCTTAAAGGTTATGACTGATTAATATGATTCATAACAGTCAAACTTATAGATTCACTTTAACACAATATTTTGATAGCTAAAGCTTCAAAACTAGAAACACAAAGGCATATCCTGGAAAGGGTAATTACTTGAATGAGTTGTTGCATCACATCTCGAGCACTTGTAACTTCTATCTCTTTCAGATTTTCCACATAAACCCCTTTCTTGACATCCTCTCTTATCTGCAACATGGACATATAAATGTTTCATCATAACTTATTTAATCAAGTAACAAAATAGGCAATCAAGATAAATGAATTTGAACATTTTTAAGTACAATAGTATCATTCATGAAATGTTACAAAGACTACTAAGCTATAAGGATCTCATCACTTAGAATGTTATGGGGTTTCAAGGGATAGATAAAGTCAAATTGAAAAGATGAAAAATCAAAGACATAACTTAAAACAGATATGTAATCAATACCTGTAAATTATTTGAAGAAGGTTCCAGAAGATCCAGAATCTGTTCATTGTATATTTCCAAAAATGAGCATTTACAAATGAATCTGAACTTTTCATCTCGACGAGCCTCTTTTTCCTGGACATAAAAAATTATTGCAACAAAGAAGAAATAAAATGGTAAAAAATTTCTTTTTAACATCTAAATTTTGCAAAATATCTTCTTGAATCCCAAATGCATTAAACCTCCTTCTAAGTCTGTATGGAAGTAAAAGAGGCACAAACCTTTTGGATTCTTGAGAATAGATATTCAAAGACTCTAGGAGTCATCCCACAATTGACACTGTGCCTTCGAGTCCCTCCCTCGATGTCTCCAAGCATTGTGTGTGTCTTCCCACTTCCAGTCTACACATAGAAAAGTAAATTGTAGAAATGACAACACTATACGAAAGTGCACTGGAACCAAAAAAAAATGGCTCAACATTCATTTGTTTACAAATATGGAAATCTAAAATTGGTAATCAACTCAAGTCCAATATGCTCCAACAAATTTAAGATCCTACAAATTAGAGATTTATACCGTATACTTAAAAACTTTAGACCCGGTCATTATATGTTAGTTCATATATATATAAAATTCACAGTAAAATGAGAAAAGTGGTTAGAGACTCACTTGCCCATATGCAAACATGCAACTGTTGTAGCCACCCACGCAGTTTTCTACCATCGGGACTCCAGCCACATTGAATAGGTTCTCCTATTACATTACTTACATGAAGTTTGTGAAATGGCACAAACAACCAATTACACCAACAAACTAAAAGGACTAAAAAGTGAAACTAAATTTACCTGGCTAACGTTCTCATCTGCAACAAGATCAAATGTAAAACGTGACTCAGGATGCCCAATCCAAGTAATTGCCTGACAACTCTCTTGCTTCACACATTTGTTGTAGCCTTGTACCGATACTTCAGAACTACTAAGTGGCCGTACTCTAATAATAACCTTCATAACATTTTGCAAACGAGAAAGAGAAAATAAGTAAAAGTAACCCATAATAACATGTAACGTAACACATTGTCACATATTATTGTAAAACTGTTCTCAACTAATGTTACAAATGAACTATCTTTGTCCAGTTTACTAATTCACAATCACATACAGAAGCCAAATTGGAATGACTTGAATTCACTATGAACAACCTACATAAAACCATGAAGATCTGTGCCTTCAGAGACAACTTCATCAGATTCAGTCAATCAAATTGGTATTCATTAACTCAACAGAGCTCTAGCCATATGAATCCGAACAAGTTCCATTCAGTCACATATGCGTGACCTAGTTACACCTCACTAAATGTATCAATTACAAAGCTAAAAATCGAAAATCAATCTTAAAATACCTGCACATTATGGTCCTTCCAGAACGCCGGATCCTCACGAAACTCAAAGCTCTGAGACGACGAACTAACACTCCCTGCTCCACAATCATCCCACTCAATACTCCTCACCGCAGACGTATCAACCAAAGACTCGCCAAGATTCTCAACATTAACAGACTTAAGATCCGGAGAACTTCGAACCGATACCACAGAATCCGAAGAACGGTCATGGAACCCAAACCGGCTTTTGATTGCACTAGCAGTCTCGGAAATGAACGTCATTTGGGAAGATCCAACACAGAAAGTTACGATTGAGAGTAGGAAAATGGAATTGGAAGTGAAATTAGGAAATTAGGAAATTTTTGGTGGAGAAAGATTAGGGCACGGGCTGTTTGGGGAGAGAGAAAATTTTGAAATGAGAACGAAAATGAAAAGGAAAGTTTGAGGGGGAAAATGTAAGAAAGAAAGTGATTCAGATCAACGGTGGAGATTTTGTAGATTCAATATCTAATCAGATGACCGTTTGAAGTAATGAATTTCAAAATTTTGAATTCTGGGCCAAAAACAAATAAATCAAAATTGAAATTTAGATTTTTTATCTGTTTTTTTATCAAAATATTATTTTGTGATTGTTATCAGGTTTAGTGGATTTATTGGCTTTCGCTATAATATTATATTAAACTATTAATTAATCTAAAATTTTAAATACGTAAATAAAAAAAATAAACTCAGCATGTAATTTTCATTTATTAATTCTCAATAATCACCACCCAAATACATAGTAAATCTTAAAATGAATTTTCAGAAATGAAGGTTTTGATGACTGCCATCAATTCATTAGAAGCTTGGGAGTTAGGATGAATGGTGAAAAACCCATGTTGCTTATCTTCAAACTCAACATAATGGACATTATTACCCCAATTCTTGAGCTTAGTTGCATAGTCTTCAGCTCTGTCTTTCAATAAATCACTTCCACCAACCACCACCAGAACTGGATCAAATGGAAGTGATTCTAGATTTACACTGTATGGTCCAAATGGGTTGACTAGTGGGTTATCTGTGTTCCCTCCTTCTGGTATTGATAATCTCCAAAACCTGTAAATTTTCAGTTTAACCCAGTTCATTCAACACCACGAGGAAAGAAGTTTTTCTCTCTATTTGGAGGTGATTTTTGGATTTCGGATTTAACTATTAAGTATATAAACTTAAACTACTAGTTTGAGAGAGAATCTTCTTTGCAAACTCAGGTTCACGTAATTAGTTAGTCAATCTCACTTCTAACAAGATTTAAACCTAAGAACTGCATTTACTGACAAGAATTTATAAAATTTGTTTCACCAAACTTAATTTGTTCATACTTTTAACCCAAATTCCAAATACAAACCTGTCAATGAGCTCCAAATTCAAGAAAGCTTCTTTTGATCCCTCCGCCTCTGACTTAGCCCTCACCGTTCCGCCAAAAAACGGCGCCAATAACACATAACCTCTAACCCTAACCGGGGCCAACTCCGGGGATCCAGATCCAACCT
>JAYMTB010001904.1:0-10126 GCA_036897585.1 Francoa sonchifolia | reverse complement strand
GGTCAATGTTTGTATATATTATATTTTATTTTAATTTAATTTATTTTTTTTTATATAAATGTGAGTTAAATGAAGATTATCAACTAATCTTCTTTTCTACCAAAAAAATGTTGAATTGGACTTCTGGGCCCATGGGCTTTATATTGGGATGAATTACATTTAAGCAATTAAGCCCATCTTAGTATGGCCCAAGTAAGGTCAACACCATAATCCGGTCTAGTAAAAATTCAGATCGAACCACCCGGTTTAGTGAAAGCTCCGATCGAATCGGCCTGGTTGTAAACCGGATCGGACCGATATTTAAGATTCAAAAGGCATGAGAAGAGGAAATTTGGATGCTTGGTTAATTAATGTCACAAACTTATATTTTCTCTATTATCTTTTAGTTTGGTTATTATCACAAAATAAATTTGATTAAATAACAAGCTGTCAATTCCATCTAAAAGTAATTTTCCTGTAAAAGAAAATAATCTTAAAAGTTAAATTATTTAATTTATTTAAAAACTTATCATGATAGACTTATAATTGTTTGCAATTTCACTATAATAAATTCGAAACTTTAAAAAAGTGCTTATAAATATATAACATCAATAACACATTTATTAATTTCTCCATAATAGATACTTTGAAAGAAATTAATGGATTCTTCCGATGAATCAGAATTACGCGAAATGCTTGAAGTAGCGTCAATTCTTTTAAATTTAGGATCTGCTATGCTAGAAGAAACTGCGAATAGAATTCGGGAAATTGAAAAGACACAACTACTAGCAAACGTACCATCAGAAGTACAAAAAGTCATAGTAAGAGTAACAAGTTCTTTTGAGAAAAAATTGACTAAGAGCGATGTGAAAAACAATCAAAATAGACTCGTTATAGAAAAAGAGAAAGTGATGAATTACATCACACCGTTATTAGGAGTTAACAAAGGCGAATTAAAATCCTATTTGGAAAGAGGAGTTTCAACGCGAATTTATTCATCATCGGGGAAAGTTTATCCCATGTATTTTAAGTTATGGTCGACAAAATTGTATGCGATTAATTCAGGTTGGCGAAAATTTTGTGAGGATCATGAATTAGAGAGCAACATAGATTTTGTTGATATTATTCCTTTTCTTCATGCGGATGATGATGGATTGTGTTTCTTTATGCGAAAGATTCGAAGGCTTGAATAAGACTATCAAGCGAAGGTTATAATTAGGGTTTGCTTTTTAGTTTAGTTTTTAGGGTTTTGAGGGTCGGGGTTTAGGGTTTATGAAATTGTTTTTAGAATTTTTGGTGTGTGTGTTTGTGTTTCTTTGTTCTTAATAAAAAATTTGTAATATTTTTTTAAATTATTTTTACGGTTGTTTTTTATTTTGAGTACTATATTGAATTTGTTACTTTAGCTTACAAAGTTAAAAAACTATTTTATATTTGGTTATTAGTTTCTCCGAGTAAGTTATAGTTTTCTTGTATAAAAATTTAATATTAACTAATTTGTAATCGGTAGACTAATGATATTTTAGTAAAATATCTAATTAATAACATTGATACATGTATCAACCAGACACAAGAATCATGATTCTCCGTATTTAATTAGATAATCAAACACAATAATCAATATAATTCATGAAATATTAATTTAATAAATTTTGATTTCTAAAAATTTAATTAAAAATACAAAACCGGGATGAACCAAATCATGTCAAACTTTTTGTTAATAGTTTGCAGGTATATAATTTTAGGAATATACATATTCAAATTAACTGATAACATTGCATTAGCCAAAATTTGGCGGGAGTAATGTGGGTCGGGTATCGGGTCGGGTGGGTTAAAGGTAGCGGAAAGTCCACTTTAAAACCCGTTTGATATCTACGTCTTTGGAACATCCGAGAGGGGCGGAGCCAGCGAGAGAGAGAGAGAGAGTGGGCCGAGCAAACGGACGACGGCGGAGGAATCAGACGGCGCAAGAAGAGTAGGGCGGTTGATGGTGTTGATGAAGTGAGGTATTGTAGATCAGGCAACGGGATTGTGGTGGTGATTGTTGGAAGGGACTATAGTGGCGAAGATTGATATGTGTGTGTCTTTCTTGCTTTTTTGAATTCTATGTTATCTGCTCTGTTTTGGTGCGGTTTTGACTGAATTGTGGTTTGACTGGGCGTTTTGATTGCCGAGGTTTAGAGACAGAGAGAAAAGATTAGGGCTTTTGTAGACTTAGGTTTAGGATTAGGGTTCAGGCCATTTTAGTGCATATTCGAATAAGCTTAATTTTAGTAGGGTAATTTGTGGGATAATTGAACTTTATTAGCAATAAAATGGAGAATAAGTTGTGATTAGGAGTATATTTTAGAATGAGAAAATCCATTGCGATTGATGTGTTTGGTGGTGTAGTAGAAACTCTATGATTTCAAGAATAACAAGTCAGTTTATCCAGCAAACATAAATGTTTGATTGATTCAGATGAGTATTGGTATTCCAAGGTTTTTGATTTCATTTTGTTCATCCTCTGAAATGCTTCTGACATTTGTTGTTGACCTTTATTTTTTAATTGGTCTTGCATGTTATGCGCCTGATTGCATTCATATTGTCACAGGTTCCTTCACCTTGTACTGAATGCAAATGCAGTACAATATCCTCCATTCGAGAAGTCTTTTCTTCCAATTGGTATCAGGCTGAAGACCACTCTTGGAGATGAGTTGCACTTTTGTGGATAATCGTGAGTAGAAAGAGTTATATTTGTGATAGAACAGTTTGGTTGTAATGGATACCAGTATGAGTGAAACCTCTTCCCCAGCTCCACTCAAATGGAGAAAAGTGGCATATGGAGGGATGCAACCTGGTTACGATGACAATCACACTGATGAGTCATTTCTCGAGGAGATGGTCATGAATGCCAGTGTTGTTAAACGAGACATGCTAAAGGTGATGCAAGACGCTGTTTGCATCTCTCAATATCTATGCATTGTTGCATTAGTTGTCTTGGTTTGGATCTACACACTTAGGTCAACCCTACATGAAGATTCTCTCTTGCTTATTGATATAACCCTTCTCGGATCAGGCTTCTTAGTTCTCCTTTTAACCGAAGAAATGCTTTCACTAAATCTTCTCTTCAACTATTTCCTTAACATATCTTTCTTTACAACCGGGTTATACATTTTAGCTCCAATCTACCAAACTCTCACGAGGTCCATTAGTTCAGATACCATTTGGGCAGTCACTGTGTCACTCCTCTTACTCCATCTCTTCCTGCACGACTATTCTGGATCCACCATAAAAGCTCCCGGGGCTCTAAAAAATCCAACACTAACAAGCTGTATCTCTATAAATGCCTCTGTTATAGCATCCGTTTTCATTGCTTCTCGCCTTCCATCACGGTTGCATGTTTTTGCGATCACACTCTTCTCCTTGCAAGTATTCCTTTTCGCTCCACTCGTGATTTATTGCATCAAAAAGTACTCCATCCGCGTGCATCTCTTAGTTTCATTTGGATTAATGGCCGTAACCTTGGCTTTGGTCTATACACTTCATATGTTACTTTTCTTGCTGTTGTTAGCTCTGTTGGTTTTCATAATCATCGTATGCCCTTATTGGCTTATAAAGATTCAGGAATACAAGTTTGAGATTAATGGTCCTTGGGACGAGGCTAAGCTTTGTTTCGATATAACAGAAGATTGAGATTCGTAGACCTAGTCTACTTGCATCTTTGGGACGCCTCGAACTGTACTGTTAAAAATCAATTCGCTCTACAAGAGTGTTCGGGTTTGTTGTTTTGACAATTGCAGTTGTAATACTCATGAGTAGGTTTGTAAATTTCAATAAATTACGAATTTTCATTGATGAAAAAGCATACAACATTTGTTGACCTGATGTACTTTTATATTGGTATAAAATGGAGCTGAGCTTAGCTATACGGAGCATTATTCAATTTGAAACATCTTTATTTCTCGAGAATTTGCATCTTTTTATCAAAACCTCAAACTTTTTAAAAATTTAGTCACTAGTCTCCCAAGGAAAAGGTTTTCTCGAAAAATATTGAAAATTTTAAATTCTAGAATCATTCGCCCGAAACCATTTCCAAAGGGAACCTAGTCCTTAACAAGTTAGTTGGTGGTCAATTATCGGGCTGGGCTGGGCTGACCCGCGCTACAGTTGGCTTGGGCCCACTTTGGAAAACGATTGTTGGGCCCATATTAATTTCTACAAATAAAATACAATTATTATTTTGCTCGTTATTAAATTGCTCCAAAAAACGAAAACCACCTTCTCCACTTCCACCCTTCAGTCCTTGAATATATTTTTCATCCAAATCTCATCTCCCCATCTTTCAATTTTCAATCCACACTTTGGAAGCTCAGTTTAAGTCAAATCATGGGTTTATCCATCTGGGTTTCTTTGATTTTCAGTTTTTGTTTATTTTGTTCAGAAATTAGTTTATCAAATTCATCTTCAATATCATCATCTGGGTTTTCCGAAATTCCTTCAAAATTTCTGAAATTTGCAAAAAAGGAGGAATTTTTTGAATGGATGGTGGGGATTAGGAGGAAAATTCATGAGAATCCTGAATTGGGTTACGAGGAATTTGAGACTAGCGAACTGATTAGAGTTGAATTGGATAAAATGGGGATTAGTTATAAATACCCATTTGCTGTTACTGGTGTTATTGGTTATATTGGTACTGGTAAGGCTCCTTTTGTAGGTTTAAGGGCTGACATGGATGCTCTTCCTATGCAGGTTTGTTTCAGAGCTTTTTTGGTTGATTTTGTTTTATGTTGTGGAAAATGAGTTTTGTGATTTGTGGTGATAGGGTTGCGGTGATTTTTGTAGGAACTGGTGGAGTGGGAACATAAGAGTAGAGTTGATGGGAAGATGCACGCTTGTGGGCATGATGGTCATGTTGCTATGCTTCTTGGTGCTGCTAAGATCCTTCAAGAACACAAAGATGAATTACAAGTTTGTTCCTGAATTCTTGCTTGTTGATTTCAAATAGTTTTTAACCAAGTTTTGATTTGTATTATCTCCATATTCAAATTTAAGCTTCGATTGTGCAATTTGTACTGTTATATATCTCGCCATATAGTTCAACATGGTAAGTCGAGTTGATCAAGGCTATATAGGTTAACTCTATGGATCATATTTGCATCAGTAATGAAGCATACTATGTTAGCTCAAGAAAAGAGGGCCTTATTTTGATGGTTGTTATTCTTTAACTTAGTCCATATACTTATTATTTGATAAAATTATGTTTACTGAAATTGTGTCCCTCCAGTTCTCTGCCTTTAACTTTACAGACATATTTTTGCTTTATCTGGTGTAATATGTATTGGACATTTTATTGGATCTCTTAAAGTTAACTTATCCTACCTTAAAGCTTTGTAAGACTTATAATCAATGTTCATGTGAATTGAACTTGTTCTGAGAGAGTGTTTTTTTTTGCTACAAATGACCTCTTTAGTGGTTCCAGAAATAGTTTTTACCTGTCAGATGACCAAAAACAATATTGAATTCTCCTTGTGAGTATAATATTATTTTTACGTTACTCTGCTTTAGGGAGGATTTGCGAACTAATTGAAGTTAGAAGGAAGTGTTAGCCTAAGAGTCTGATTTGAAGCCTCATTGATCCTTCAATATAAAGATCGATCTTGATGTATTGAAATGTTTTCTTGTTGTTATTTCCCTTTATGTTCTCTTATTCTCTCATAGGTGCTGATAGTATCCAATTTTATTGTTTCAATAGGGAACAGTTGTTCTTGTTTACCAACCAGCTGAGGAAGGTGGTGGAGGGGCAAAGAAGGTGATGGATAGTGGAATTTTAGAGAATGTTGAGGCTATCTTTGGTTTGCATGTCGCACACATGTTACCTTTAGGTGAAGTTGCCTCCAGAGCTGGACCCCTTTTGGCTGGTAGTGGTTTCTTTGAAGCGGTCATAAGTGGAAAAGGGGGTCATGCGGCTATTCCTCAGCACTCAATAGACCCAATATTGGCTGCTTCCAATATAATTGTAAGCTTACAACATCTTGTCTCACGTGAAGCTGATCCTCTGGATTCACAGGTACATTTCATCTTCTGAAATTGCATTTATTTTGCATGCCATGCTCCAATTATTGTTGTCCGCCAACTTCAAATGTTACAGCATTAGTTGTGAAATTTCTCATTATAGAATGCTGTACTATGGTTCTACAGCATCTGTTCTTATCCAATATAGCCTCAAACTTCATTTCAAGTTTTTGTTGGAGTCTTTGGTTCAATTCTCCTTGCGCAGACCTCTGATCCACTGTGGCATGCCAGATCAATTATAAAATTCTGACTGTATTCTTGTGTTATTGTCTTGAACTCTATACAAAGTGAGGATTTTGAATTGATGTAATTTTCATGGATCTTGGGTTGACCCTACCCGGGCCTGCTTTAATGTTATTCCTGTTGGGTGCCATATAGCCATGTAATCTGTATATACGACATTCTTGCATTATGTTTGGAAAAAATTTGGTTTCTTAATCCATTGTAATACATATCGTATTTTGCTCAATACTTATATGGATTCACTTGCAGGTAGTCACAATTGCAAAATTCCAAGGAGGTGGTGCATTTAACGTTATTCCAGATTCTGTTACTATAGGCGGCACTTTCAGGGCCTTTTCTAAGGAAAGTTTTATGCAACTCAGACAGCGGATCGAAGAGGTATAGGAATTAACCCCGTCAATGTTATGACCATTAGCTCTTAATGTTCTTAACGCAATCTGCATATATACCCCTCAATTTCCATATATTTCACCATAATTTGCTTTGCTCACAGGTTATTAAAGGGCAAGCTGCTGTCCAAAGGTGCAATGCAACGGTCGATTTCCTTTTAGGAGAAAAACCCTTCTTTCCTCCAACAGTAAATGATAAAAACTTGCACGACTACTTCCAAACTGTTGCAAGCGATATGCTCGGAGTTTCTAAAGTGAAAGACATGCAACCATTGATGGGATCTGAGGATTTTTCGTTTTACCAAGAGGCATTACCGGGGTACTTTTTCTTCCTCGGTATGCAGGATGAAACACAAGAAACTCTTAAATCAGTGCACACGCCTTACTTCAAAATCAACGAAGATGCATTACCTTACGGCGCAGCACTTCATGCATCATTGGCTGCAAGATATCTACTTCAACATAAAGCAAGCGTAACTTTGCCAAAAGGTCAATATCATGACGAATTGTAAGGTATTTTATATCGATCTTGATATGAACTTGACTTTGGCTTAATACACCACCCAATTTTCATGGGGTCATTGGTGTCATCACACTCATATTGCTTCAGCTGTAAAAGAATCTTGTTATTCAGCAGTTAGTTTCTTATATTTGTAGCAATAGAAAGATCTTTTTTTGGTATATCCTTTTAGCAGATCATTGTATATATTTATCGAAATTTATTATCTGGAAGTAAAAATAATGATAAAATTTTAGAATTATCTTCTCTTGTTTATTACTTTTCCTCATGCAGATATATAAAACGCCAAAAAATGATGTAAATTTGAGGTATAAAGCATCATGAAGATGTTCTGTAATGCTAAAGAATGCAAGATGAAATTGCTTAATGAAGAATTTAGAATGATGTTATGCATCAAATGCTTAACGGTTAAGTTACTTAGAATTTACACGTAACTTCATGATGATGCTTGTATCTCAAATGATAGGGAAAAAATGGTGGCATTAGGTAAAGCAAATAACAGAAAACATGAATTCTCGGAAAAAAAAAAAGGGAGAAACTTTCCTTGAGAATGTATTCTGCTATAATGGGTATTGAACAATATATGTTATACAGCATTACAACATGCTAAAATGCTAAGTTTAGGCTCCGAATCTACATACCTGTTGTTTTTTAGAACCCGAAAGTTTTGGAAGCTAATTCTAGAAGAGGATCTGCAGCACTTGGAGCAAACTTTCTTGCGAAAAGGAAACAGAGTGAAGATGGTTGATTATTATAAATGCAAGATTCACTTTCGAAAATCTTGTTAAAGAATTCATCTGTAATATCATTTTTCCCGAATGTACCTGGATGAGCGCCACCCCTTGACCAGTCCACCCAAGTGAGGCTCCGGTTTGCTAAGAGATGTGGAGCTTGGATGGTTAGCATAGTCTGGAAATAGTGTTCATCGACGTAACATGCTGGTTTGCAATAATCATGGAACTTGGGGTAGTATGTTATATCTTCGATTATGTTAATAGCAAGTCTTCGATTGATTTCAAACCACTGAGACCCTTTTCGCCACTGACTAATATTGACCAAAGGTGACATTTTATCGTTATATCGTCCTCTCCCACAAGGTCCAGGTTCATCAAATGACCCCATAAAGCTGTAACGAGATCTTGATATGTATCGATAGATAATGCTGAAGTTGTGTAGAGGAATGCATGACTCAGACAGGAGAACAAACCATTCGTTGGATATGTCGAGAAATGCATTGGCTAGAAGTCTCTTCTCAGCATCACACATACTCATTTCACCCCACTCTGCCACCTACAAACGAGAATATAAGAGAGAACGGTGAGTCATCAAGATTTCCCATCAGGGATAATGTTGCAGGAAACAAAGCCAGACGATTTTCAGTTCTTGCCACACACAAGTATAGTAATCCACTCGACAGGAAAACAGAAGAAGCATTATAAGGTCGCAGTTATGCCAGCTTTATAGTTATGAAGAACATTGTTTCTACAGCTATTATGCGAAATCATATCCATATAGTTCACCACACCAAAAGAATGCAAGACAACAAAGAATTATGCTTATCATGGACTTGACAATTTGTGCTTCATAGCCTTGTCACGAATCAGAGCCTCATGTGCGCAGGCACAACAAATGTATGTTCATTGCCAGTTAATTTTGAACATACACAATTCAAACACAATTTCTGTAACAAAGAATCAGAACTTTTGAATACCTGACTTGGGATTTGTCTCTGGTAGAACACAGATGAAGGCGGAAATTCAGACACATAAGATGGCAGCGCATGAACATATATCGAATAAAGCCCCTCATGCCCCTTAAAGAATCTCTCCCAAAGCTGAGCATGTGGCAACGGTCCTTTTGTCAAGAACATGAAGGCAATCTTCGGAGTTCTCTTGAACGGATAATCTTGTAATCGCGGGACAAAAGAAGCCCTCCAAAACAACTCCTTATCATTCATATGATGCAACATGATTGCTGGTGGCTTAATCCAGTTTTTAATACTATTTTGCTCTTCACAGCAAGGATATATAAAGGATTGTGCAACTGGAACTATATTATGAACTCCAAAATAGTGAAACATATGCAAACAGATAATTGAAAAACCAAGAATCAGAAGCAAACACAGTAAGAATAAATGAAGAACACTCAATGGCAAAGCCCTATATTGATTATTAGTTCTAACTACAGCGGAAGAATCTTTACTCTCCTCCATTGTCACCATCTCACCAAATCAATCTCAATATCTGGCTAATGGGTATTTCAAGAACATCAAATTAACACAAACCCTTTTCCCAAAACAAAAGGCAGAGTCTCATACATAATCTTAAAGATTCAACAAATGGGTGATTCACAAAAGGGTATCAAGACCAAAGTTTTATAAAGAAAATCAAATTTGAACAAAATGGGTTGTTAATAAACATGAATCAATAAAAAAAATTGAACAAAATTGAGAGAAGTAAGAGAGGAATGGGTTAAAGTTTCAATTTTTAACGATTGAAATGTGCCAATTATTATTGAATCTGAAAATTTATATTTAAGGAGAGGGAAAGAGAAGAGAGAGAAAGGGTTTAAGGGGGATTTCCTTTTTATGTTCAACAATGTTTTCTCTGAATTTGAATCTTCTATTTGGAATGAATGAAGATTTCGAAGTATTGTTTGGAATGAATGAAGATTTCGAAGTATCGGTGAGAACAAAGTTGGGGTGGGAAAACCTAGGTTGTGGCTTTTTTGGGTTCTGTCTGATTTTGTGCTTTTTGGCCTTTTGGGCTTCACATGTGTGCGTGTGGCCCGGTGGGCTTCACAAGTGTGTGGCCCAATCTTCAATGATCTTTTCCTAAACCTTGTTATATGGAATTTGGTCATTCATATACAATGTTTATTAATTAGTAGGAAATTGTAATTGGGATATTCATACAAATTATAAATTTAATGGAAACAAACA
>JAYMTB010001903.1:0-10127 GCA_036897585.1 Francoa sonchifolia | reverse complement strand
AGTATTAAAGTAATAAGGATGCATTGGGTTATGTGATTCTCCTTAACGACTTCCTAAGAATTATGACACCTCTCGATGTCTTCACTCTTCTTAGGTTGTGTTATCTAGGTCCTACCTAAGTTGCCCCTCTCGTAAGCTCAACCTAGATACGAGATCATTCTTTGGGTGATCAAGTCAAAGAAAGCAATGAACACAAGATAATACAAACAGTTTGTAAGAGAACTTTATTGAAGACTCAACACAGCATGTCGATAAATGAAAAGAAATAAGGGGTCGAGAAGAGCATAAAATGCAGCTCGACAAAGAAAAGTTCAAGTTTGGGAGAAATATCACCATAACATCCTTAATATCATGAATTATCCCGAACTTAGCATAATTCTAGAATGTATAAACTACTTTTCAGCCTACCCTACACCCTAGCCTATATTACAAGTTTAAAAAAAGTCCTAATGACTCTCGACAAAGATGTGCAATCTAATATTAGGAGAGAGACAACAAGCATATGAAATTTATACCTAGTGATCGAAGTATGAACTTGTCTTTATAAATTGATCTGAGTCCTAGCATAAAAATCGAACTATGTTGTTTGCTCAATTTCGATGTCAAGGTTAATTTAATTTTAGAGTTAAGATCTTAGTAACTGTAGCCTGACTGATTTCTAGACCGATTGACATTTGCAATCTTTGAGGCGAATTGAAATAAAATTAGTAGACGTAGACTTTCCTTTATTTATTTTTCTTTCTTTTATTTTCTTTTACTCGAGGACTAGCAAAATAGTAAGTTTGGCAGTATTTGATTGTGGGAAAATTTGTATGATTTCTAGATACCTTTTCTTACTTATTATGTTATAGATTCTAGAGTCTTTAGGTATTTAATATATGTTTTTGTTATTCTATCATAGATCATGGAAAGTGGTGTGTCGTTGGAAATCTTCGATGGTGTGTTGTTGAAATATTTTAAGTGTTCTTCGTCATTCTCTTCGATTAGCCTCCAAAAGATCCTTATTTTTGAGTTTTCAATGAGTATTTATAGAGTTGGGAAACAACAGCCCATGGCCCATGATGTTTAGGGCTTCAAAAATGTGCTATCAGAAAAGGTGGACTAAGGCTCAGTGCCCAAGAAGTGGCGCTGAGGCGCCATCATGCAGTGTTTCAGGGCTTTTCCAACTGAGGCTTGGTGCCTCAGCGACCATAAGGTGGCGCCGAAGTGCTGCATCCTCAATTTCTGATTTTCTCTTTGTTTCTTCCATCAGTCTTCGGTCTTTTGCTCCTTCTTAGTGCAGTGATTGCTTTATCTTCATTTTCCTTCAAATGACTAACTCTTCGATTTTGCCACGTTCCATGATCTAAGACAAATTAACAAAAATATATATTAAATAACTAAAATCTTGAGAATCTGTTACATAATAAACATAAAAAAGTATCTAAAAATCGTACAATCCTGCCCACAATCAACCGACGTGAGTTCTATCAATCTCCTTCCCTCTTCCTCAGTCACATACACTGCCCTATCCCCCATGTATGCTGATGCGATATGTTTGGTTGCGTCAGGCGCAACTATCCCCTTTCCTTTGTCGGGATTCAAGGCGAGATGAGACAAGATAGACTTCTGCTTCTCCACAGCCTTTCACATTCCCTTAGCCACTTTTTCCTTTCTAACTTCTCCCAACACTTCCTCTCTTGTCTCTTTCTCATTTCCTAACCTATCTCCAGCTTTATTTTACCCCTATCCTGATGCTTCGGGCGTCACTACCTCCCATCCTCCATGTTGTTGTGGAATCTCAATTTGCTGCGCTATTGATGTTATCAGCAAAGGCACATGTTCCATCATTTGCATCACCCCTTCTATTCCAGTCAATCCTTGGTCACTCTCGCCGCCTTCTTTGGTCGTTCTCCCTGATCTGAGGACATGCTCTCAGCACTCCTAGAGCGATGGTGGCGAAGACCCTTCTACGCTCGTGACTCTCCCTTACCTCTGGATGTCATCCTTGAGCTCTCCCCAGCTTCTCAGTCTTGCCTCATTGACGTCTCTCCCATCGCCCTCTTCTCCAGTCTCCCTAGCCTTTCCTCCGCTCTTGAGCCAATGGTCCTTGTCTCTCTCAACCTTATGTCACGCACCCTATCCATATTGCTCCTTGTCGACACCATTTCATACTAGTCTCCTTCGATCCCTAGCGGAGTAGTGTTCGGAACCAAGAGATTTTTGCGGGTGCGGGTCGTGTGGGACCAAAGGAGAAAAACTTTCGATCGAGTCAAGGAAAAAAAGATTATTCGTCAATAAGAAGTGAGAGAAGGGACCAACAATATTCGGTAAAAAGATCGTAAGGTAACAGCTCCCTAGAGGTGTATGTCAATCAAATCTTGTAAGCCTCTAGAATGTCTCCCTAGTGCATTCTGTGTTCTGAGAAAATAACGATAATGAATATTCTCTAGTCTCTGAATGATGATTAATCAACCCCTCTTTGTGATGATAAATGGTGTATTTATCGTAAGCGATTGAGGTTTTTTCTCTCTCCTGGGCGCGTGTACAAGGAGGGTACCCACATCCTGACACGTGTATGTGTCTGATGTGGACACAACACTTGTCCACCGTAGCCAGACCCACTCATAGGCCTAATTTTTCTTGTGGCTTTGGAAGACTGTTAGAAACTATAAGACTCAGATCGCATACACCTCTAAGGTCTCTCCCTAGAGTATAATGGGTCTAGGGCGACTGTGACCCTCCTACCTCTGGGGCATCACTCCACCTCCCTAGATAAACTCTCTCTCTCAAGCCGCCATGCCAAATACCCCTTTATGTTTCCTCTCAGGAGCAAAGTGTTCCTGTTGCAACACCCTACTCTCGTACAGTCCTTCGTGGCCAACCATAGACCTCATGCCCAAATCTTACTAAAATGGGCTGCTCTGGATTGCTCTGGGTCGTACCGGGTCAGGTCGATCGAAACCCGAACCGCCCCAAAATCCAATTACCAATAACTATTATAATTTTTCTCATTCAACATTCAAATATAAAATTGTTAGAAAACTAGATAGTAAATATAATAACATAAAATTGATTGTATTTATGACTATTGTTGTCCAAGTAATAATACAAATAAATAGAAGTTTTCTCGCCTATTTTTGTAAAATCTTATGACTTAGACTTATATCTTGATAGAAATACTTTATGGTCTGACTTTATGGAAATCACAAGCTTAATTTATAGACTAAGATAAGGACCCTATTCATTCATTAACTTTCACCATTATTCATCTCATCAATGATAAATATAAATAGTTGTAATATACAGCTCTCTTTATATAGAGTTATTATAAGTATCACTAATATATTTCTTAAAAAATGAAGCACATTACATGACATAATGAATAACTTTAATCTAAGTCATATGAATAGTCACTTGAAAATAAATGTGGCATAATAAGCCACATTTTATAATTCTTACAAAAATGACATAAAATTATTCATTTATAGTTGAATAATAGTAGATTACAATCTTATACTATATTTTTATTAAAAAAATTACAATGGTATACTAGACTATGTTTATATAACTAATTTTTTTATTGATATCTTTAAGAAAAAAAAATATTAGTATTAAGTTGGTATACAAATATTTTGTTAATAAAAATATTTTATCATATTTACAAAAACTAAAAATTAAAAAATTAAAAAAATAAATAAAAAAAAACAAGAATTTAAAAGTTCATGTAAATAAATAAATTGTTGAAAAAAAAAATAATAAATTATGTACTTTGTGTCAATTTATAAATTATGAAATTCGAATTCTTTATCTGCCAGCTAAGAATTAAAAAGACAAGCTTTATTATATTTTATAATTTCTTGGAATTAAGTTGAATTATAATTATAATTCTAATTCTATATTATTGCGTAAAACATCATAATTGAAATTGAGTGTCAAAATCTAATTTTGCAATTGTTACGCCAAATATTAGTCTCAATTTCATGCATTAAACAGATCCTAAAAATAATTTTCATAAATAATAACGAATTTAATTTATAAGATCTTTGAACTTAAGAAAAATCAGAATTTGATAAATAAGCGTCCATAAGTTATTGGGTTAAGTGTGATTTTGGTGCTTAAACTATTTGTCAAATTTTAATTCAATTCCTAAATTATTTAGAATCTCAAAATAGTTTATGAACAATTAATCGAGACTCACATCAATGTTGTCCGTCTGTTTTCGTTATGTTTTACTGTTACCACGCTAATGTGGCAAAATTTTTGTCAGCGTGACATTTCTTTTGTTTGCGTGATATTTTGTGGGACTCATCCCATGTAATAAACTCTAACTTCGTGATATTGACAAACGCTTCACCAAATTAGGATTTCCATTACACTTTCAATTTATTTCCAACTTATCTCAACCCACTCTAATTCATCTTCAATTCATCTCTAATTCGTCTTCAAATCACCAATTTCATTCTCAAGCAGGTGTAGTAAGGATGATCGTTAGATGAAACAATACGATTTCAGTCGCGAAGATCCATGTGAGGTGTTTTGCTGCCACTGTGACAACATTACAATCATTCGTAGTAGCTAGACAAATTTGAACATAGAAAGAAGATTTTGGTGTTGTAGTAGATCCAATTGTGAAGATAAATTGGAGTGGCTTGAGATAAATCGGAGATAAATTGAAGGTGCAATGGAAATCCTAATTTGGTGAAGTGTTTGTCAATTTCATAAAGTTAGGGTTTATTACATGGGATAGATCCCACGAAATATCACACAAACAAAATAAATGTCATGTTGACAAAATTTTTGCAATGTTAGCGTGATAACAATAAAACTTAATAATAGCAGACGGATAATAATAATATGTGTTTTAATTAATTATTCATGAACTATTTTAATATTTAAATAATTAACAAAATAAATTAAAATTTAGTAAATAGTTAAATACTAAAATAACACTTAACCTATGTCATTTAAAGTGGGAGCAAATACTCTAATAAATTATTTATTTTTACATCCGTTAATAAAAATAATTTTGAATAAAAAAATCAAATGAAATATATATTAAATTGGAGATATTTGAGATTTGATTAGATATTTATGCGACAAATATCCAACCACTCTGGCATGCCACGTGCTACCCTTCAATCTTTTGTTTGATTGCTTTCCGTTCCTGGTTAAGAAAATCTTTATGCGTGACGTGGCCGTTTGTCTTTCCCTCCTTTCAATCCTCCAAACCATATCTCTCCCCTCCAGACAACCCTTTTTAAAGTTCCACTTGTTCTCTCTCCTCCACGTCATGCCTCTTGCTAACCTGCGCCTTTCATCCTTATCAGGATCTCAATCCGGCTTTTAATAATGCCAATTAAAATTTGTAATAGGAAATTATATTTGTTTGGTTGTTTGGAAAATGAATGGATCTTGTTTTTATTAATTTGTGTTCAATTATGTCATGGAATAACGGAAAGGAAATAAGCTAAGAAATAATATTTTTTTCAATTCCTATTAATTAGTAATTCTATTATTTAATAAAACCAAACTTATCAAATGAAAGAAATGGAAATGCCTCCAATGTCTTATAACTTTATTTAGTTGAATGAGTCATGTAAAATTTTATATATCACTTTCCTCTGCTCAATAATTCTGTCATAACACAAGTGTTGTAGCGTGCTTCAAGGGCGAAGTCTCTCCGGTCATCCATTCCTGCCGTCTCCGATCTCCGATCCTATGCGTCAGATTTTCCATGTGCGCGTACGGCGTCGTTGAGTCAATCGCCGATGCAGTTGGACGGTGAATGATGGTAATGGATGCTGTGCGTATCAAAATCGCTAAACCTAGCTCTGACTATAGCCCTAATTTCAGTTCCATTTCGTAGCACTACTAACTGAGAGTTCTCATGGAAGTTCTATAGTATTTCGTTTTTCTTTTAGTACTTGGAGGTTGAATTATGATGGACCGCGGTGAAATTTGTGGCGACATCGGCGGTAGCAGTCGTGGTGGTGGTGGTATGGGGAAGAGTGTAAAGGGAAGTGATGGGTTTATTGATCGGAGTAAAGTGAGGATTTTGTTGTGTGAAAATGATGCAAAGAGTTCGGAAGAGGTCTTTACACTTCTTCTCAAGTGCTCTTATCAGGGTATACTTAAATTACTTTCCTTGTTGAACCTCAAAATTTTGATTTCATTGAGTATTTGGTGTAAATTCTAGTTGAAATTCAATTTCAGCCATAGAAAGCTAATATATATGTTCAGATTGCTTCAGTGTTATAGTAGGCTTACTAGTCATGATTAGGGTTCTAGAAATTGATTCCGGTTTATTCTTTTTGGATGTCACTTTAGAGAAATAAGCTGCTCAGCTTCATTTAGCTTGTTTCTTTTCTTGATGTTGTGTTACAACTTGTTCATGTGTGTGGACTTAACCATGTTTACCATGAAATATACTCTTTCTGTCACTTTCTTTTAACAAATTAGTGGAGTCTAAGTATGTGTGAATTTTGTCAACTATCATTTTTAATCTAGGACTAATAGGCACTCAATAATGTTATATTTTGTTGGGAATTATATATTTAGGGATCATTTTTATAGGTTAGATTTTTTTTTTTTTTAATAAAAGATGCAATTTTTATAAATTTTAAAAAATTACAAAACCTTTTACTAGGGTTTAAATAATCCCCTGAAGCCAAGGCCAAAAACTGGCACAAAACATTCTAGAAAGGCCTTTTGTTGCGTGATCAACTAATCCCGCAACAACATGCCTATCCAAAAATCCGAAGCCAACCAAAAACCTGTGCCCACAGTCAAGGACATATACAACTCAAAAGATTGTGCAAAACATCAAGCACTACTACCGCTAAGGATCGGACGAACCCGATCTTTACTAAATTCTATAGGTTAGATTGAAGTGGCTGCTATACCATAATTTATTTCCTTTGATTTATGTAACAAGCAAGAGGAAGAATAATGGGCTTTGTTTAGTATAATGTATAGTTTTGCAAGGGTGCCATCTAGTGCTGATCCTAGCGAGCAGAAGTTAGGGAGGCTGGAGATATTTCCTGCATATGATTTGCATGAAGTGAGTGTTGTCAATAATACTGCACCGAGGGACCTTAGATCAGAAAGTTCTTTGAAATGAAAGTGGCATGATCAACATCTCGAAACCTGTTCACTATTACTTCCTAGCCTTGAGACTTTTGACCACATTGGCCCGATATTTTTGAATGTGTGCATCACATTTGGGTTTGAAGTGGTTGAAAAAAACTTCAACACAATTAAATATGAAGCTAC
Source organism: Francoa sonchifolia (assembly GCA_036897585.1). NCBI lineage: Eukaryota > Viridiplantae > Streptophyta > Magnoliopsida > Geraniales > Francoaceae > Francoa > Francoa sonchifolia. Next base: position 2,873 of record JAYMTB010001903.1, on the reverse strand, counting down.
TTGAAGAATCTATTGAGACCATGATTGTTTTGGGAAAATGTTCGGTATGAAATGAGATATAGCTGCCATCCAATTTTAAAGTTAAGATGTTTCAAAAGTCGTGTTACTGTGAGTCAATACTTCACTCCCAAGTTCCCACATTGATGTGACCCAACATGGGTACCAGTGGAAAGTAAGAATCCGACTTGCCGAAAATCCTAGGAACTAGTATTCTTGATTTCACATTTGCGATTCTAATTTCAAGTACTTTGTGAAGGAGAGACACCAAAACACTCTATATTTCTAGAGAAGAATTAGCAAGATATCCAAAAGAGGATTGCAAAGACATCGAGTCCACTACACAAAGGCATTCCTTTGAGATCTGAATTACAAGAGTCCTGTGTCTTCTTACCTTACTGCAGCATGCTGCTTCCTGGCAAACCATAAACAAAAGTACTTTTATATTCACCTTTCTTTTGACCTTTTATTCCTTCTGTTTTGCATTTTGCTAGTGCCTTTTTATTTATTTATTTTAATGGGCTGGTTTGCTTCAACTTATTGATTGTCTGGTTAAATATTTATTATATAGCAGTATTCCAATTATTAACTTCCACTACTGAACGTTTATTCTGATCTTGTCCACAAGTAATTGGGGGAATTAGCAAGACGATCCAACTAAATATAAATAACCCAGTCCATTAGCCTTTAAGTGAAAACTAATGAGCCCCTTAGTTCCTACATAACTTATTCATAAAAATGATGTGACAATGCTCACTTTTCTATTCCTTTTGGATCCTTTATAGCCAAATTCCTAAGTCCTTGACGAGTCAGACATCTATATTCATACCTGCATCGAAATCAGGTATCCAAGTCTGAGTAACATAGTCATAAAGAGGAGTGAAGAATACCCATCATTGAGAAAGCATAGTGATGCTGTTTTCAACTTTCTTAGTCCAGTATAATGAAAGTTGAATGAAGGCAAATAGAAGGCAATATCATAGATAACATCCTCCTGAGTTCTATATTCCAAAAGTGGCTTGAATTTTCTGTAATATGTGAATTAACCTATTTATAAAATTTATAAATTTGTTGTCTAGCGTGGTCTAATGACATGGGCTTCCTTACTGATCATTCTTTCTAATTTATGACTTTGGGATCTCCATATTAACTTGTGAAAAACAATACTTTCACTCTTGTTTTATTGAAGAAAAGATACAAACTATTTATAGGGAAAGACTATGGCTCTTGTCTAGTAATAAAGAAGATGAAGAGAACCTAGGAAACCCAAAGGAATTACATAGAAAATACAAGAAAACATTACAAAGCTACATAAATAAAATTACTAGAAAATAGGCCCATTAAATATACGAATTTCAACACTCTCTCTCAAGCTGGTGAATCTATGTCTTCCATTCCCAGCGTGCTTATATGTTCATGAAACCTTGCTGTTGAAAGCCTTTTAGTAAGAACATCTGCCTATTGACAATCTGAGGGAACAAAAGGCATGCAAATTAAACCACTGTCAAGTTTCTCCTTGATGAAATGCCTATCAATTTCAATGTGCTTAATCCTATCACGTTAGACAGGATTATGAGCAATGTTGATGAGCAATCTGATTTTTCAATGCCTCTTGCAAGTTTTGAGGAATATCGAAAGAATTGATACCAGTAAGAAAATTTTTGTGCCGAGGAGAAAGTCTTTGGTAAGAAAAAAATCTAGATATCAGGTGATGGGTGCAACTCCTAGAGCCTTTCCTCAAAGCCATAGGAAGGTCTAAGTCATCAGTTACAGGTTGAATAGGAGAATGAGTTACAGGCTTAACAGAATCAAATTTAGAAGAAACAAGTGAAGGAGAAGTTTCAGTACTTGGGTTCGGTACCAACTCATGAATTTGTTTCAGTTCTGGGTTTGTCTTCCTCCTTGAATATGTCTGTAACTCTTTTGGAGGATTTAGACTTGGCTGCTGCTGTTCTTCTTGAGAATTAGATAGATGACTTGAGGAGACAACTGGTTCACTAGGCATTGATGCCTTCTGTGATGGTAGGGAACATTGTGACAAAGGAGAAGAAAACAAATCTGGCTCAAATTCAATACTAGAAGTCTTCTCCCTCTGAAGATGAGACTAAGTGGATTTGAAGAGGTTCTGTTTCTTGGAAAGTGACGTCCATGGACACCAAGATTTTTTAGTGGTAGGACAATAGCATTTGTATCCTTTTTGGGTATTCGAATAACTTATGAATATGCACTTAAGAGCTCTAGGATCAAGTTTACCCTTGTGTTGTTGATGGATATGAAAAAAGAAACACAACCAAAAACCTTAAGAGGTAAATTGTTTGAATGATGAAAATCTTGGAAAAAATCATATAAGAGTTGGAGTGGAGATCTGTTGCCAAGACTACGAGAAGGAACCCGATTTATGGGATAGGTTGCTGTTAAATGGCTTCTCCCCAAAAACTTTTTGGAACATTTGACTGAAAAAATAGAGCTCTACCAACGTCAAGTAAGTGTCTATTCTTACGCTCAGCAACCCCATTTTGTTGAGGTGTATCAATACAAGAAGATTCATGAATCATGCCCTTTGTTTGGAAGAAACCAGAAAGAACAACATTTAAATAATCTCTCGCGTTATCTGATCTCACGCTCTTTATAGAAACCCCAAACTGTGTCTTGATCATCTTGTGAAATGTACGAAAGATATGGCTACCATCAGACTTTTCTTTCATGAGAAACAACCAAGTTGTCGTAGAAAAATCATTAATAGGTCACAAACCACCTAGCACCGTTGATATTAGGTATTCTAATTGGACCCCACACATCAGAATGAATTAAAGAGAATGGAAGAGATGATTTTTTCTAACTTAAAGGAAAAGGGAAACGATGGCGTTTTGCAATGA
>JAYMTB010001902.1:0-10127 GCA_036897585.1 Francoa sonchifolia | reverse complement strand
CAAAATAGGATAATTTTTTTATATATGTATTTCTGATCCATATGTTTCCAGTTTTAACATGATTTGGATGTCTGTAGGATGACATATTGTCTAGAACATCCAGCAAGAAAGATGCTTCTTATGCCTGTGGAACCATTTGAACCTAACAAATCTTGCTACGTTTGTTCTGAGGTATCGTTGTGACCTTGTGGAATTAAGTTTTGGGCAAATTATACATTTTCTTTTGTGGGTAAATGTTGTTTGCTGACATGCAATATGAATGTTAATAGACACCTATGTTGCTCGAGATCAACACTCATCAATCAAAGTTGCGGGACTTTGTTGAAAAGATTGTTAGAGCAAAGCTTGGCATGAATTTCCCAATGATAATGCATGGTTCAGCTCTTCTTTACGAAGTTGGTGATGATCTTGATGAAGACATGGTAGCAACTTATGCAGCAAACCTTGAGAAGGTATATTTCTCCTTGTCTAGAAATCATCTGTCACTGTTCATTCAATCCTTTTCATTTCCTTGTTTCCCCTCAGGTGCTATCTGAGTTTCCTTCTCCAGTAACTAGTGGAACTATGATCACAGTTGAGGATCTTCAACAGGAGCTGATTTGCAATATCAACATCAAGCACAGGTCTGTTTATACCCTCAACCAAAGTTTCGTACATTTATTCTTTAAAGCTACTGTGGATAGGATTCAGTATAGAATTCCAACCTTCGCCTCCTTTCACTTTGTTGAAAAGATATTCGACCAGTTTTGCATACATCGAAAACATGGGCAATAAGAAATTTCATATATGTCTGTAGCATGCACCACATTGAAAAGGCGTGAATGTTTGCAGAGTTCTACACAAATTTTGTGAATTGGTTTTCTTTTTTTTCGTTTTTTTTTTAAGATTATTATTTTTAAGATGCTTTTTAATTTTATAAATAAGAAAAATGAAGTACAAGAAAAGGATAGGAAATCTACCCACGAAAATTACGAACGGGACACGCCCCGATCTTTACAATGGCTCAAAGCTAACGAACCTATACTTAGTATGTTTTGGGGTATTGCTTGCTTCAAGGGTGCCTTACAACATTTTCAAATTGGACATTTAAGAACTATGGCAATTAGATTGCATAATCGATTCTTTTTCTGTAGATGGTCATTTCAGAATTAGATGCAGCAGGATTTATGTAACTTTTGTTTTTCATGGTCAAATACTCTATATTTCTCAAAATTGTTCCAACTTTTGCAGGGAGGAATTTGACGAGGAGAAAGAACCTGATGGAATGCTCTTGTCTGGATGGACGCAAGCTACAACAGTGGAAAAGGATGATAAGAAGTCCAATGGCAATGCTGAGAGCACATCAAATACATTACGTGCAGAGTCAGTGGAGGCTAAAATCGACGATGAGATGGAAATTCTTCAACCTGATGCTGAGATTGTTTCTTCTAAAAGAAAACTGTCCGATATTTCTAAATCCACCGCTCCAGATAGTTTTACCAACAAAACTAAGAACAAAAGAAATTTGGAAGAGCTCAATGACGACGACGATGATGACCTTGTCATGCTTGACGATGTGGATTCCAATGGTACCAAGAAGAAAAGGTTGCAATAGTTCTGTTTGGATTTGATTCAAGTCAGTAACTTACATTAGGTATGATGATTCTTTTGCTACTTACAATGTTTACCTTTAGGTCTCAATACCTAGTCTTTTGCTTGAGGTAAATACAAGTTGTAACTACCTCACCTCCAGAATGTGTATTGTTCACATCTAATATAGAGTTTACTTGAGAGTGTTGTTAGAGTTGGACCTCCTAAGAAACTCGTGTAATTGATTGAACCAATGACCAGAATGTTGACTGCCTTGCCTTCATAGCTGTCCCGAACCAGTGATTTGTGTCATATTTACATTGGATAGTTGTTTTAGACATTGATTGTCATGAATGTGCAGTAACACGCATTTCTTGAATATTTTCTCCATTACTTTGAAAACACAGGCAGCATGAGATAAGAACACATGATCTCATGTTTGATAACATGTCAAAGTTTTTTGGATCGAGATTTTGTCTATGTATTAACACACAGTAGGCATTTGGTAGTGCACTATTTGACCCATTCCAGCAACAGAACAAAGTTTGCTTTATTAACATATCAAAATTGCTTGTCAAGTTCTCCGTGTTGCACAATCAACTGAGAATACATACTCATATGTAGACGAAAAGAGATCTATAGGATTAAGAATACTGAATGTTTACATTAATCCATACCAGTACATTAATCTTACACATAAAAAACATACAACCTTCCAGTTTCCGATATCCCATTAAAATAGAAGATACAAAGAGGAGAACAAGACTCTAAACAAGTATGCAGTACAAATATTATTATTCGACAAAAGTGCTAAATCATAGGCAATTTACATTCTAAATTATGTCTTTCATGTTGGGCGAATACTGAAGCTTCATGGTTGCACATGTATTTGTAACCTCAAGATTTCAGAATTACCTTCCATTGAGCCCATATTGGGCTAACATGGCAGTTCCTGAGTGTTCAGCAACACCCTGAGCTTCAGCAGGATTCCTATTCTCCTTTGGAGAAACTAAGTCGTCGGGGGTAGATGCTGCTGTAGCAGCAACAGTAGGAGTGGTGGCAAGGACATCAGAAGCTGCTGGCGACCGAACTTCGTCCTCTGCCTTTCCTTGTGAGAAAGCCTCTTGCAGCTGCAAAGCATACTCCAAATTCCACAGCACATCCCCCATTGAAGGCCTGTCAACACCATAATCGGCCAAACATTTCTCTGCAGCCTCAGCAAATTTCTTCATGGATTCGGGATTAATAGTACCTGTAAGTAAAGGGTCTATGATTTTCTCAAGCAAACCTTTCCTCTTCCATTGCATTCCCCATTCAGCCAAATTAACTTGTTCTCTTGGCAATTTTGGGTCAAGTGCTGGCCTTGCACAGAATGCTTCAAGCAGCACAACACCAAATGAGTAAACATCTGATTTATCTGTCAACTGCTGTTTCCTGAAATATTCAGGATCAAGATACCCGAAACTTCCTTTCACTGCTGTGCTAACATGACCCTGCCCCATTGGAGCATCTTTAGACAACCCGAAATCTGCAACTTTGGCAATAAACGCATCATCAAGCAAAATGTTGGTTGTCTTTACATCACGATGAATAATTCCTTGTGCAGTTCCTGTATGCAAGTAATGAAGTCCCCGAGCCGCCCCAATACAGATTTCCATTCTCTGTTTCCAGGACAATGGTGGCAAGTTTTTCCCATACAGGTGGTCCCTGAAAGGTCCATTGGCCATGTATTCATAAACCAGGATCATTTCTGAATTCTCATCACAATACCCAATTAGTGACACCAAATGCCTATGTCTGAGTTTTGACAAAATCTGAATTTCTGTCTGGAATTCATTAATTCCTTGTTCAGATTGTGGATTCCCTCTTTTTACAGCTACTTTTGTTCCATCATCAATTTCACCAATATAAACATTTCCAAATCCTCCAACACCAATAATTGCATTGGAATCGAAATTCTTTGTTGCATCCTGCAACTCTGTGAAAGAAAAGTATCTACCGAGTCCCATGGTGGATGAATAAAAGTTAGTCTTATGAGACCCCATTGAAGTCTTACTTGTCATGAAGCTCGTGTCGCCCGCGTGTAGCGGAAGTAACCACGATGAGAAACTGTTCCTCTTCTCCCAATCTTGAGGTCTCTTATGCCACTTAAACACCATTGCTCCAAGCCCCACAAACGCTCCAAACATCATGGCAAATCCGACTGCAGCCACCGTTCCCCGGTTGCTATTTTCTTGTTTACCATCAACCCCAAATTCCCCGTCCAAACTATTAACTGAGTTGCTCATTTTCATGATTTCTACACCATTTATAATTGCGTTCTTCAACCCAGTATCTTCATTCATCGGACCAATCTGAATACTCATTCCATCTGACATTGTTGTGTAATTCACCACAATATCTTTGTAGAAAGCTGTGCTTAAACTCCCCACTTGGGATGATAAATCCAATCCGGATATTGCAGTTTTGTAATTTATATACACATTGAAGTACAAATCGTTCAGTGATTTACTTATAATATCAGCAAAATGCAAACGAACCAAGTAGCTAAATGATGTATCAAGTTCAAAATCCCAAGTCACATTGAAATTCGGCTGGCTAACTCTAGCATCCGCCATCTCCACAGCCGTTGCATACACAGTTTGCGGTGCTATCAAAGCAGACCCTCCTTCCGGATACTGAATCACATTAGTCGCAACAGACACATTCTTCGCCATGTTCTTCACCTTCAAGAACGGCGCATCAGCCTCCCACGTCCTTCCCAATGTATCATTCTGAGGGCTAATTTTTGATCCCCCCATATTCAACCTGTACACGACTTGATACCCATAGTTATAAGACAAACCAGGAGAATCCTGAATAGGAAAAAGATTGGTCCCCGAATCGGAAATCAAAGTATCAGGAACAGAAACAACTTCAATAGCATTAATAAAAGCAAAAGATTTCTTCAGCGGAACAAACTTAATATCCAAATTCTGTGTCGTAACATTCATCAAATATTCCTTAATCACAGGTTCAGTTCCATTATTAAAACTGAAGCTATGAAGAAGAACATACTTACCACTAATTACACTAAAGCTCGCTTCTTGAATCTCAAAATCCGAATTCTTCAACGGATAAAAATGTAATCGAATCCAATGAAATCCAGGATTCGTCATCGGAATACCATAAACAGCTTCCTCCGTAAAAACCCTAGCCGTTTGATAAATTGGGGGAAAATCCTTCACCGATGAATCAGAAATTTCAATTTTCTCTCTAGCTTGTAACCATTTCGTAGTCTCTTTATCAGACAAAAACGTAACTCCACCATCAATCTTCGTCGGATTAGGGCTTCCACAATCGATCAAAATCTTATCCTTCGGATTAAACACAGGCGAGGAGGCAGAGATCACAACACCCGGAATACAAATCAAAACAAAAAACAAAAGAACCAGGAGGATCGCCATCGATGATGATGAAGAATAGAAAAAAACTAGGGTTTCAAAAAATTTCTTCGATTTTTACTTTTCTATCTCCATCCCTCCTGGAAAGAAAGGATTTAGAAAGAATTCTTTGAATTCGATGGATGAAGATTACAGGAACATGAAGACTCTCTCTGGATTTTTTTCGCATCAATTTTGAGATCGGTGAATGAAATTTTGGAATGAGAAATTGTGTTTGTGGAGAAGGAAAATTTTGGGAGAAAATTTGGCGCCTCTTTTAGAAAATAAGTTTTCCATGATTCTAACGGTCATTGACATGGTCAAATGCCATTCAACCTTTCGCCATTTGTCCCAACTCAACTCCATAAAATTAGATATATGCAAAAATAAGTGATAATTGCTTATGCCTCGATAGGATTGGGCATTTGCATTGCAGACAATCAAAGCTACTAGAAAGATAAATGGAAATAAAAATTAGATCAGAATTAACCAGTCAGTGACCGGGTCGGGTCAAGTCAACCCAAATAAATTAAAAATGTTTAAGCGGGTTTGGATTAACAAGGGTCTTCATGGGTTGCGCTTTGTAAGCCCACTACCGGCCCAAACTTAAGTGGGCTGAAAGCAACCATATAAATCGGCCTATTAGGCCCATTAACTAAACGACATCGTTTGAATTTCAATTGACCATTTTGCCTTCCCAACCTTCGTAAATTACGCTTTTACCGTTTTCTTTCTTCACAAGGCGAGAGAGAGAGAGAGGGAGACTCCACCTTTACTCAAAACCTTCATTCTCCTGCTAAGCTCTCCGATATCTCAAACCACCGCCAGAAAAAAAAAAACTCATCTCCGATGGCGACCGAGGCAACAGAAGACGCTGTAAGGCGACGTACTGCTTTGACTGACTATCGGAAAAGGCTTCTTCAGCATAAGGAGATGGATTCAAGAGTTCGATCAGGTTAGATTTCATTATTTCATAATCAAAACCCTAATTTCGTTGATTTTTGGAAATTTGAACTGAATGATGTTTTATTTAACCTGGATCTGTTTTCTAGGGTTTCGTTTTTTGGTTTTATTTGATGCTGTTGTGTGGAGCGAGTTTGGAACTCTAAATTGGTACCAAAATGAATTAGGTTAACGGTTTAGCACATTTTTGCAGTTGTGTGCATTATGAGTCGCTATCGTGGACTATAATTCACTTTTTGTTAACGCTTAATGTTAAATTTAGGGGTTTGTTTCTGTTTTAATGTTTGTTGGAATATTTCTAGCGATTATGTGTTTGTAATGGTATAACATGGTTTCAGAGAGAGGGATGCTTGTAGCCAAATGTGTAGATATTCTATTCCTTGAGACTCAGACTCTTATAAAAGGATAGAACCAGAGAATGTTAGCTGAAAGAATTTCAACAGGTTGGATAACATGGAGAAATGTCTCTTGAGTCTTATGGTGCTGTTGTACACATAGAATTCTGTGTTTATGTTTATCTCTGGTCCATAACTGGGTGCAATTCCAATAGTTATCTCTAGTATGGTTAATATTGTTCGGATGGATTCATGCAGTGCGAGAGAATTTGCGTACTGCAAAAAAGGAATTTGCTAAAACTGAAGATGATTTGAAGTCTCTTCAAAGTGTTGGACAGATCATTGGCGAAGTTCTCAGGCCTCTTGACAATGAACGCTGTAAGTACTCTTTCTAAACCTTTTCTTCTCTTTGCTGCTTATAAATACGAACATGATTTGTAGTTTAGAATATGATATAAGTGTAATAGTACCTCCTCAATTGTGTAAGAATTTTTTTCATCTTTACCTTTTCCCTCTAAAGTAAAATTCTCAAAATCGTCGTTTGTAATGTACAATAACATAGTAAGCATTCAAGAGGAATCCAAATTTTGTGCTTCAATTCTAACAAGATTTAAAAATATAATCTTAAGATGTTATATCCAATTAATTACTTTTTACTTGTATGTAGATTCATATATGTCTTCCTTACCTCCTAAGTGTTTTTTTGATACTTAAATCAGTGTGATTTGAGTGCAAAACTGTTTTCTTCTTCTTCCATACTAGCTATGTCATTCTCCCACCTTGTTACTTGTTTTTCAATCTCAAGGGATGAACTAATCTTTTCCATTCCTAATGTTCCAGTAATTGTGAAAGCAAGTAGTGGTCCAAGGTATGTGGTTGGCTGCCGCAGTAAAGTGGACAAGGAAAAATTAACAGCGGGCACTCGAGTTGTTCTTGATATGACTACTCTAACAATCATGCGGGCTCTTCCACGTGAAGTAATATTTTCATGCATTATTGGAAACGCCAGTAGTTGCTTTGTAGATTAGTCTTATTTGATTATCAATGTTTTTCTTGTCTGATATAAATTGTGATGCAACTTTGTTTCACAGGTTGATCCAGTTGTATATAACATGCTTCACGAGGATCCGGGTAATGTTAGCTACTCTGCAGTGGGAGGCCTGTCAGATCAGATCCGTGAACTCAGGGAATCTATAGAATTGCCTCTAATGAATCCTGAGCTCTTCCTTAGGGTGGGGATCAAACCTCCGAAGGTATTTAATTTGAATTATGTTGATTCTTAAATCTCCATAAATTAGTTGATAACATTGTTGGTGATGCAATTATCTTATTGTTGGTGGCCTAGGAACTATCTGAAATTCTACTTTTTAATTGTTTCAGGGTGTTCTTCTTTATGGACCTCCTGGTACAGGCAAAACATTATTAGCCAGAGCTATAGCTAGCAATATAGATGCCAATTTTTTGAAGGTGGGATGTCTTTCATCCACAAAGCTTTAGATCAATGTTTGAAAATTTCTTCTATCTTCTTTTGATTTAGTATGTTTTCAATTAGTTCTTTGCTCTAAACTTTGTATGTTCAAAATTGTTCCCCGTCTATTAGGTTGTCTCAAGTGCTATCATTGATAAATATATTGGTGAAAGTGCAAGATTGATTCGAGAAATGTTTGGGTATGCTCGTGATCACCAGGTAAAAGCATGGATTATCTGGAATTTTTTCCATTAGTGATCCAACTGTGTAAAATTAAGAAATGAAAGAGATTTATTTGAGATTTTGTTCTTTGTCTAGCCTTGCATTATTTTTATGGATGAGATTGATGCCATTGGTGGACGTCGTTTTAGCGAGGGAACAAGTGCAGATCGTGAAATTCAAAGAACACTCATGGAATTGCTTAACCAATTAGATGGATTCGACAACCTTGGGAAGGTATCTTTGTTTCCTTCTTTATATTATTTCATATGCATAAATATATTTGGACTTCATGACATCTGCACATCCATAGCCACTTGAGCATTTATAGAAAACATGTGTCATGAACTAGTGTGCTGTCATTTTGCATGTTGTGTGATGTCAGTGCAACTTAGTGTGGGAGTGCGTTTGTTTATTAAAATGATGATAAACTCTTAAGTCGGTTCTATAGGTTAAAATGATCATGGCAACCAACAGGCCTGATGTTCTGGACCCTGCACTTCTTCGACCCGGAAGGCTAGACAGGAAGATTGAAATTCCATTGCCTAATGAGCAATCAAGAATGGAAGTCCTCAAAATTCACGCTGCTGGAATTGCAAAACATGGTGATATTGACTATGAAGCAGTTGTAAAGCTTGCCGAGGTGATTAAGAAATACTTATATATATCAGGAAAATCCTTTTACATTCTTAATATAAATTTTCTTATCTTGTATGCTTCAGGGGTTTAATGGGGCTGATCTTCGTAACGTATGCACTGAAGCTGGGATGTTTGCAATCCGTGCGGAACGTGATTATGTTATCCATGAAGATTTTATGAAGGTGCATATAATTCTTTCTGTAAATACTGCACACATGAAGCTACTCGTGGTCTCTCTTCTCTCATGGTGATTTACGTGGGATCTAAAGTATGTTGATCTGTTTCAATTTGGCTATATTTCAGGCCGTTCGAAAACTTAATGAAGCAAAGAAACTTGAATCAAGTGCTCATTACAGTGCTGACTTTGGGAAGGAATGAAACCTAGTTTGAGCACCTTTTTACCATTTGGAAATGTTTCGGGATGGCCAGAATTCAAGTAATCATCCCCACCTCTATTTTAAAGTAGCATGTATTAACGGAAGTGGAATGTTTTTTCTCTACCATCAAAATGTTCTGCCACAGCTCTTTGTGTTTTTGAGGATTTGAGCAGCATTTGTTCTTGTATTTTTCATGAATAATTGGTCTATTAGCTCGCACGACAGATAGATGTTATTACCTTATTACTTTTGAGTTGGTTTTAATTTAATTGGACTTGTTACCATACGAAGCAATTACTAAACACTTTCGAAAAGTATGTCAGCCTTGGCCTTGCGTGTGGTGTCGAAAGCGGAAAGCCGAACCCCTCGACGTGTTATGTCACTATTCTCAGTCGTAGTAAAATTTGTCCCCTCAACATGTTCTCATACCCGAATTTGAAAATTGGAACACCCTCAATCAGAATTTGACTGAATGAAGTGTTTTGAGGAATTCAAAGCACAATTACAGTTTTGAAACTTGATTATATTTTCCAATTGATGAAGTTAATTAACTATTGGCAAACTTGAAATTTACCTTAAATTTGAAAGTTACCAGAGAATAATAGAACTATGCAAGCACACTTTCCCCTTGTTATTTACTAGTTTAATCGCATGCAAGTGACTTGACTCTGGGGGCATTGTGATCAATGCATACTCTCAGAAAAGAACAGAAATATTGGCTTCGAATTTTTTGCTGTCATACATAGTAATACGAGATTTGAACAATTAGGTATCACATAAATTATCGTTTACAATCATATTTCCTCTCTTATTTTGTTCATTGGGCAAAATCTTCATGTTGCCCGACCCTCTAACATAAGACAAGATAGAGTTATTCAATACATTAGCAGGCTGCAATAGCCCTAGGATGGAATTTGTCCATCGAGCAAATTCTTCATGTGGCTGTTGCATCTTAACTCCTTAACAGTCCATCTAGCTCCCTACGGTCAATATTGGCTCTCTACCGATGAACATTTGAAAATGAAGGTTAAAACTGAAGAACTATTGACATATGTTTCAGTTGAATTCAATCAGTTACTGCCACTGTAATGAATCTAAAGCTTGTAGGTGAATCTGTTTATCTACAGCTGGCAGT
>JAYMTB010001901.1:0-10127 GCA_036897585.1 Francoa sonchifolia | reverse complement strand
TGGATTTCCACAGAGACAGATCAGGTGTTATGCAATTAATGAAATTATTGGAAACTTTTCAATTCAAGTTTGGTATCCGTATATGGCAGCAGGTCATTCTAGTTAGAACTTTGGCATTGAAAAACTCTGTCCTTAAGATTAGTTATATAGTCCAATTATGATCCGTGTTCCAGTTGCAAAGATGTCTTACAATGTGACACGTGGCATGACAACCGGTGCATGACTCGTCCTTTTCGGAAAAAAAAAAAGAAAAAAAAAAGGGATTTTAATATGATGGTAAATAGAAGATTGTGATTAAATTTCAATAGAACTAGGAATCAAAAATATTAAATGAGTTCATCATTTTCATGTTATATGCCTTTCCTTTTTTATATTTGAGTTTTAATAGGCATGCAAAATTATTTTCATGGATTCGTAAGAGCCCATGCTAATAATACCTTGGCTAGAAAAGAACCTCACAAAGGATTTCGTTATAACGGTATTCATAAAAAAAAGAAAAGGAGGAGCTATTAAATGCATACAAATGTTCATTATGCATTTCATGCTTCTATTGATTTATAATTTGGGTTATGTTGAGCTATCAGGTAGTCTTTATTGTTGTCCTTCACCAAATTTAGTCTCAGTTTTAGAAATCACTTCCTTCCGAATTTGCGTATTGTTTAGTGCATTGATGTCAGTTGATTCGTTTCCTTTTACGGTCTGAGGTGCTATATTCGGCTTCACATGGCTTGAAGGCCTCTTGATTATTGTGGCGAAATGTCAATGAAGGTAAAATCTTGATGTATAAGTTTGCATTTCCTGCAATCAATTGCATTGTTTCATGCTTGGTTGCAATCTGGTGTTTCAAAGTAATGCTAATGTTTGACAGACTTGGCTTTTGTCTCCTAAATTAGTGCTTCTTGACATCAAACCTGAATAATTGGAAAGGGAGGTACTTTTGATATATATATTGAAAGCTAGTAGGTACTTTCTTTGTGTTGTTTCAGACACCATGTGGCCACAATTTCTGCTTAAAATGCTTCAAGAAGTGGATTGGGCTAGGGAAGTGCATTTGTGTGATTTGCCGCCAAGTAATTCCTTACAAAATGGCAACTCAGCCCTGCATCAATTCTGCACTGGTGGTTGCCATTCGTATGGCATTGATGTCAAAATCAACTGATGCTGGACCTTCTCCAGTTACGGACCAGGACAGATCGGACAAAGCATATACATTGGAGCAGGCAAAAATGAGTAGGAAAGCCAATGCAACAAGTGCCAAAATTTTGGTAACTGTACCGCCTGATCATTTCGGACCCATCATGGCTAAAAATGATCCTGGGAGGAATCTTGGTGTCATGGTTGGTGAATCTTGGGAAAATCGTTTTGAGTGCCGACAATGGGGTGCCCATTTTCCACTTGTTGCAGCCGTTTCTGGGCACTCAGAGTATGGTGCACAGTCAGTGGTTCTCCCAGAATATTATGAATATGAAGATGATGAGGATCATGGAGAATGGTTTTTCTACACAGGAAGGTGCGCTGACACATTGATGTCAAGTTGCGATTTCATTATCACTTACATTAGTTTCAGAATATGACAAATTTTGATAGTAAAACCTGACTGATCTTTAGCATCAATTAATTGCTGTTGATATGTTAAGACTTGACCATAATCAGGTCTATGTTTTGTCACTATAGCAGCAGTCTGGCACTTTTTTTTTTTTTTCCCCCTACCTCGGTTTTTATGAAAATACATTATTATGACCATATGCCAGGGAATTCCTTTCCCGATTTCTATCTTTTTCAATATTATTTCAAATTTACCTGAGAAAAATTATAATTATTATCAGTTATCTTGTTGATTTGTTTTCATGGTGTGACCGGCAGTTTTAGTAGAGATATGAGTGGGAACAGGCAAACCAACAAGCGTCATTTATGTAATCAATACTATGAGGGAACAAATGAAGCTCTCCGTGTCAGTTGCTTAAAGGGTTATCCTGTTCGGGTTGTCAGGTAAGCTCCATTATCTGAGAATCTCTCTCTTGGAAGTGATCAAAGTAATGATACTAATTGACACCGAATAGATCAGTTTGAAGTAGTCTCATTTTTTTTAATAGGGAGGCAAGTTCTGGAAGGACGGTGGATTGGCAGAAAATTGGAACAAAATTCATCCGGTTTGTAGCCTACCCTGTTCATGATGCTTGTTAGGTCCACTTTAAATGTTTCATATTTTTCAAGGAAACAGGTTCTCCGAGGCCAGTAGATTGGCATGACTTTAGTTGGCACACAAATATATACCTATTACGGATTTTGGACTCCCTCAACCTGGTTGAAGGTTTCAAACGGTCAAGGATTAGTCCAAATATTTAGATCTATATAAGATAAATAAGTGTCACAGGTAGTTCGAGAAACCAAGGATGTATTATAATAAGGAAACATATCATCTTGATCCAGTTTTTCCCAGTATAACCATGGATGATTTGCCTGTTTCCTAAAGCAACTCATACTGTCAATGTGTTATTATTTCTCATCTAGGCTAATAAAGATATCTTTTCTCAGTGATATTGTTTCAACTGTGGCAATTTTCATGGCCTCCAATTTTGCATATCATCCCTTTGTTTCATGGAACAGGTACTCTAGAGGGAAGTTTTCATCATATGTCCCAGCAAAAGGATTGCGATATGATGGGATCTATAGAATTGAAAAATGTTGGCAAATATATGGGAGTCAAGTAATCATCTAATCCTGTATATTATTGCTGCCCATCAAGTTATACTAAACTAAACAGATTCACTGATGAAGAGTTTTCCTCCAATAGGGTTTTAAGGTCTGCCGCTACTTATTTGTTAGATGTGACAACAGTCCTGCCCCCTGGACAAGGTTCTTGTCTCTTTGTTTTAAAAAAATTTCCTTCTTTGCCAGTCAAATTCTGTTTAAACAAATTTTAACTATTTTAACTGCAGTGAGAAACATGGGGATCGACCAAGACCTTTGCCTGCTATTTTAGAGCTTCGTCGGGGAATTTTCATAACAGAGAGGGATGAAAGTCCATCATGGGATTTCGATGTGAGTGAATGTGCATTCTTGATCAAATCTCTATTTCATCGTTGGAAACTGGCCACAGAATTTACTAATCAATCAAACGATATCACTTCCAGTTACAGTTGTTATTAGAGTTTTTAGTGCTACTTTTATTTTCGTCAATCTGTGATTGCCGTCTGGTATTTTCATGTCGTAGTTGTATTATTTTTCCTGTGAGAGTGTTTAAACATTTTAACTTTTCAGGAGCAAGATGCCACATGGAAGTGGGTAAAATCTCCACCTCCAAGCAGACACTTATTGGATTTAGGAAACATAGGAAACCGAAAGAGGTCACGGAGAACAGCATGGAAATCACAGTATCTGACTATTGTAAATAATCTTCTCAAGGGTTTGTTTTTCTCATCCTTTCTTACCGTGCTATTTTCCATTATCTACTTGGATGGACAGTCTGTCAGTAAGATAGTCCATGAGTTGTCATTATTTTAGGATGTATAGTTCTCAAAAAAAGAAAAGAAAAAATGGTGTCCATGCTTGAATTTTGTGTTCTTTTATTCGTTACTTCACTTTCTCCTGTACCTAGAAAAAAAAAACTGGAGGTTAATGTACTGAGAATGGCTCATGAATGATAACTGATCATTTGTAAAGTTCTTTCATGCAGAGTTCAGTTGCCTAATCTGTAAGGAAGTGATGAATTTCCCATTGACAACACCTTGTGCTCACAACTTTTGCAAGTCATGTTTGGAAGCGGCATTTGCTGGTAAGACTTTCATAAGAAACAGAACTGGTGTTGATGGACGACCACTTCGAGTGCAGAAAAATGTCATCCAATGTCCTTCTTGCCTAACCGATATTTCTGAATTCCTGAAAGACCCGCAGGTATTACTTGTACTTAAGCTCACCATTATTTTATTTTGGTCTGCAATTTGCTCACTTAGATGTTAAAGTAGAATGGTCAAGACTTGAATTCCGAACAGTGTACATGGGAAAAAAACTAAATCATTTATACTTTATTAAAAGAAATGGAATTAATTGAAATGATCGCTTACATAAGCTTGTAAAATCGACTATTCTCCAGGTTAACAGGGAGTTAATGGATGTGATAGAGTCACTGAAACGTAAGGCAGAAGAGTACATAGATTCTAATGAGGAAACAAGCCAAGATGAAACTGATAGCATGGATGATAATAATGAAATATAGCCTGCAAGATTTTGAAGATTCCGATAAAAAACTTTATTTACCAAAAGGATGATGAAAAATCCTAGGAAAAACTTATATTCCCATATTTTGTATCCAATGTGAAACCTGTTGTGTTTTTTTTTTCTTTTGTGGATTAAAATATTGTATTTGTAAAGACTGTAGACATACTCTATCAAAATAGTTTACTAAAAATCAACTTATGATCATGTGTTAGAGGCAGTTAGTATCAGTGAAACATTTAAGAATATGTTTTAGAAATTTAGAAATATTAATTTTTATACGAAATAATACATTATAAAATGACCAACTTAATTTTTTTTTGATATATATAGCAACAATATTGAAAATAATTTTCTAGCTATTTATTAATGCTAAAAAAGAACTGAAGTTTGATTCTACAAACATTAAGAGATTTAATTGAGAAAACAAAATAAATAAATATCATTGCCTTTAAAAAGTATTGAGTATGAGTATTAGTCGAACTCAAGTAACTTATGAGTAAGTTGAGTTGTTGAACTTACGGCATGAGTGAGTAGTTCAACTTGTATACAGTTACTTAGGATTGAAAAAAAATGTTTGTCACTTCAAATTTACTTGTTTTGGCAAGAATTTTTTCCTTTGTTTTTTAAAAAAATATATACCTTTAGATAAAAGGGTTACACTTACAAGCTTCTCTGCACTACTATTTGAACCTTCTCCATACAAACTTTTCTTGTGTATAGAGAAAGTTTTGAGATACATAAAAAACTGATAGTCTTTCTTCATACTATAGAGGTAAGAACTGAGACAGTAGATCTTGAAATCTGATACAGAATATGGTGCATCTTTGCTTGGTCTTTAGAGAAGAGAACATGCCAATCATTGAATAAAAGGGTTGCTTTGCTACTGGTAAGAATCTTGAAACTATAGGACATAAATTGATAAAGATTGATTTCTTTTCTAATATATTTGGACTGCAGAAAGAGGGTAGCCTTCCACTATAGATTAGCATTACTATTATGTTATTTCTTACTTTTACTGCTGCTCACTTTCATCTGATCCATATGGCAGAAGTATTGTTTGCACGCTCAAAATGTATAATACCAATTACAGACTTCAGACTCCTCAACCTGGTTGATGGGTTCAAATGATCAAGGATTAGTCAATATATTGAATAAATACCCATCACAAGAAGTTTGACAAACCAAGAATGGATTTTAATGACAAATATTATCTTGATCCAATTTTCCCCAGTTTAACCAACCACTGGTCTTTGGCATATTGATACTTGGGGTTCCTGATCTAGATATATGTCTTCAGTGATATGGTTTCCAACGGTGATAACTTTCTTTACTTACCATTTGCATATCATCCCTTTCTTTCATGGAACAGGTCCCACAAAGAAGTTTTCTTCATCTGCCCTATTGAAAGGATTGCAATAGGATGGTATCTATAGGATTGAAAAATGTTGGCTAAAGTTTGGGATTCAACTAAGCTTGCAATTCAAATATTATTACTACCGATAACTGATAAAGAGTTTTCCTCCAACAGGGTTTCAAGGTCTGCGATACTTCTTATTTCTTAGATGCGACAACATCCTGCCCCATGGAGGAGTTTCTTATCTCTTTGTTTTCATATTTTCATTATTCATCAGTAAACTTTACTACTTCTACTGCAGTGATGAACATGGGGATTAACCACCCTTTGCCTGGTATTTCAGACTTTGGTATATCATTTGACATAACAGGGAGAACAGAAACTCCATGGGATCGTCAGGTATTTCCTTTATATAAATAGTAATCTGAGGGATACAAACATTAATGGCACATCAATGACGCCAAAGAGTTAGTATTTACTTTGTTAAGTTCTTCTAAGTAGAGTTCAGTTGCCTAATCTGTCAGAAAGCGATTATAATACCAACTTGTGCGCATAGCTTTTGCAAGTCACATTTGGAAGCCACATTTTCTGGTAGAACTGGCATTGATGGACGGCTACTTTAATTGCGAGAAAATGTCATCAAGTGTCCCTCCTGCCCAGCTGATAATTCCAAATCCCTGGAAGACCCTTAGGTATTCCTCGAAATCCTAAGACAGTTGATGGTCATAGATTCAATTTTCTTAACACAAGAGATAATAAATTAACTAAAACTTTCCATAATTAGATTACCCGATCGGGAAATTATTTGTTGGCTTACATGTATTTCCAAATTTCCACTATTCTCCTTGCTAAAAGGGAGTTAATGCTCAAATACCATGTAAAGTGATATGTGTGTATATAATACCAAATTTATGTATCTTATTTTTCTTTTTCTTCATCATAAGGTGTGTAACACTAAAAATTTTCAGGGGTCACTCATATTAGTACTAACTGTTGTGACCAGGAATCGGGTGAATTAGCACAGGTACGATGTCACTGCTTTTCTTTCTATTCTATTTCTTACTTTTTAGTGTATTGTTTATTTGTCAATTGAGAAAGCGGTAGAAAGACAATTAGTGAGTTGGTTTATTTTCTGGTCAAGAATAATATAAATTTGATTTGACTATAATTATATAAATTTCAAATATCGAATGAAAAATATACAAATATATATATATTGATTATGTTGAAAAGTGTGGAATGAAAACAATTTTAATAGAAGTTTTAATAAATTAGAGATTGTATGCGTGACATCAAATCTTTTATGTAAATTCGTAACTCAAGATTTGGTTTGGTGTACCAACTTTATCCTCATCTCAAAATCTTTTTATTATTGTTGTTTTCGTCTTACTTTCTCTCTCTCTCGTCTCTCCCACTCTATTTTATTGTTCCTAATTCCATCCTCAGTCTACCAAAACCCTCAATTCAGCTTTTGCCATCAAATTAAACCACACTTAATTGGCTCATTTGATGTTTCAACCTTCTCAAGTATCTCCACAAACCACAAAAATAAGAGAATATTATCACAATATTTTTTTTAATATATATGTATATGCAAGATCATTGTTAACAATACAAATTCAAAGGAAAGAAAAAGGAATTATACACGCTGACCAGAACATCCTGCAAAATCTCCATCCCTATAGCATTTTGTAACTCAATGTCTATACAAAAGTAACGCTACAAAGTAAATATTGTTAGAACAAGAGCAGACATAGGATGAAGCAGCAGAAAAGAAATATGGATACTCTATTAAGAGACTTTTCGAGCTGCATTTCCTGCCTTCGCATTCTAGGACTAGCACTGCTCCCCATGAGAGGATAGGAATTCGGATAAGTAAAAAGACTTGTATCTGAATTACCAAACATTGTAGCAAAGACAATTTCTCCAAGCATGCCAATGGTTGGATTGAATACGCTAGTCCTTGCATGACTTCCATATGGCTGAGAAAAGTATTGATGATGATGGAATGTTTGTGACCGAGACCGGAAAAGGTTTTGAGGAAGTTGTTGACTCAGTTGTGAAGTGGAAGTGGTTGTCGACATAATTGATGTGTTCAAACCCAGAGGAGGTGGTCTATGGGGAATGACGAAACCCATATGGGGTTTCTTAGTATCTGAATCTGAAGAGGATGTGCCCCGGCCATACAGGGGGACCAATGAACTATGGGATATTTCGGTCTTACAAACAGGGCATTTCTGCTGCTGCTGATCTGGTTCGGGAGAGGAGCTTTGGACATGTAACCACCTGTAAATGCATGGCCAACAGTAGAGGTGACCGCAGATGGTGACCACAGGGTCTTGTGCAGAGTCCAAGCATATATTGCAATCGAAGCAACCATTAGCGTTTTCTGATACTGCAGTTGAAGCTGGGACGGAACTCCATTTCTTCTTGAAGAGAATATCTCCATCAGATTCTAAGTATTGATCGGGCTCTTGGAAGCTTTGTTGTAACGCCATTTGTTCTGTTTCAAAACAAATTCTTATTAGCAATAAAATATATCAGTAAGTAAAGACACACACATCTGCAAATATGCTTGTAGATTGTTTGTCCATGAAAATGAAGTTACACCAGTACTAGGAAACAAGACCAAGTTTCTATACTCAACAATTGACTGTATGCATTGTCTATGACATTAAACCTGCACTATGACTCTCTTAAAGGTGCCTTAAGAGTTCAACTAGGAGCTCTCTTTAGCATCTAGAATGCAGGCAGACATGGTGAAGGTAATCAGACGGGCACAGTTTCACATAAAACTATACAATTGTTAAAAGCAACTGAATGACAAATATGAAAATATCCACGAGACTGGCTTAAGCACAAAGACGAAAATAAAGAAAAGGCACCAATGCAGCTAAAAAGGAATATCTCCATTTCTAGCAATAAGATACAATCTATCTAAATTTTTCAATTAAATATCAAGAGACAGATAGAAAATTCAAGTGTCTCAAAAGCGACCTCACAGTTTCACTACAACATAATCTACCACATAACACTAATGAAATTCCTAATTGGACATATAACTCGCATATCTGAAATCGATACAGAAAGATCTTTGAAGAAGAAAATCATTGCTTAAGGTGAACAATTGCGGTTCTTCAATACATTCCTACTAAATTTAAACATTCAATTTCTTCAAGCAAGCCAATTGAAAACCTATTTAACATCACTGTCTCAAATTCGCCATTAGAAATCCTTCTCGTTTCCTCGCCTTTCAACAGCCAAACAATAATAACCCTCAAGAACAGGGAAGGAGAAGGAAAAGGCTCTTTCATCAAACACAAAAAAATCAAATTCGATACCAAAATCAAAATGAAAATTAAATAGCTCTAATCAGCCTATTGGATTCCCAGGAATCAGAAACTCATAATCCTCATCAGATTACTTCCATTCTCCACATTTCCCAAAAATTCCAAGGGAAAATAAAACCCTAAAACATCAAAATTACAACCATAGCTTAATCTTTAAGCCTCAAAACAGCATACGATCCCCGATCTTCGATAAAAAAAAAAAATGAACGAAATCTTCTGAAATAGAAAACCTAATGGATTGTCATTCAAAACTTTACCAAAACCTGCGTGCGTATGTAGCAAGAACATACCTGTAAATTTCAGAAGACGTAGATGAATGGAACAGCTCAGAGCTTCAAAGTTGATCGATCTTGGAGGGAGCTAATTATTGGCGAAGGAGTAAGAGCGGTGATGGTGTGCGTGTATATATAGCATTGTCATTGTTATACACGTGCGAAGTTCGTAGCACGTGTGGCCTCCGCCAATTACTCTGTGTCATGTTATAATTTAGATAAATTAATTCTCGTGTTTCATTTAAATACCGAAATTAAAAAAAATAAGGCAAAGTGGATTGTGTTGGTATTGATAGAATAATATTTGATTATGGATAGATAAGAAAAAAACAATGAATATTGATTAGAGGATTAGAGGGTAAGGGTGAGACATCAGCCAACGTGCACATTATGTAGATAGCCTGATATAAGCCATAATTGACATCAACACTTGTCACTTCACGGAATATGGAACTTGCAAGCCCTCATTACAAACTCAGTTCTCTATTACCAAATTCACTCTCTATGGTTTGTGATTCTTTGGGTATCCACTTGTCCCAAGCCTTGAAAAGAATCCTTGTACCTGATGCTGATAAAGAATGTCCTTCAATCTTTTCTTATATAACATTTGATGTTGTGGGAAAGGATTGCATATCATCTTGGGATATGATTCCCTTTGACGCTAAGAACCCATTTTGCATTGATTTTGGGATATGATTCCCTTTCAAATACTGGAATGTTTCAGCAATTGATTTTGGGATATGATTTTGGCTACTATATACATGTGGCGTAGAATTTATTGTGACGAGGCATTATTCAGGCGGGCAAGTTAGAGAGAGCTTATATCAAGCACAGATAGCTTTACTTGCTACTCTACAAGAATTTATCTATGCTACTACTAAGTGTGGATTTCGGGACTGCACCGATAATTGCATCTTTCTTCTCACCGTCTTT
>JAYMTB010001900.1:0-10127 GCA_036897585.1 Francoa sonchifolia | reverse complement strand
TTGACTCCCCTAAGGCCTAATACTAAGGTAAGACTTCTTTCTTCTCCCCGTCCTCCACCAGATGCGGAGGAAAGAGCTGCTTCTTCTTAAACAGATCCTTCCTAACCGAAAGAATGGAATCCGGATTGGAATCAAAAAAATGTCGGCATAACCACTGCTATTTGATTGATCTGCAGCTCTTGCCGTTGATTGCTTTAACCAGGTCTAGCGAGAGTCGATTAGCCCGAGTTGTTGTTAAGATAAGTGGCACTTTCATTTAATGCTTAGGAGATTTTGAATCAAAAAAATCATGAGAACTTTCTCTCTGCTTGAAGTCAAAAGTCTTCTGGCAAAGCTTGAACCAGGAATCTGGTGATCTATATATATATGGGAGTCTGAGAGATGGATAACATTTCCTTCATTCAAGGATCCCTTTTATCTCATGACTATCGACATAAAGGAAAAGGATTGGATTATGAAGTGAAGTTCTCCAGATCTATCAACAGAAGTATTAAGCTGAACTACGTCCTCCTTCAGGCTTGAATATGAGATGAGGTGGTTTATAAGGGGGTATGTTTCTCATTGGCCTCAGATGACACTTTATTAGGTTTGCACAAGGTTGTCAAGCCTGCCAAAGACATGGTCCTACCTATACAAAGAGTGCCTGCCACAGAATTGCATTCAATCATAAACACCATGGCTTTCTTTTTTTTGGATGGGCTATGGACTGAATTAGCCCACCATCTTCGAATCAGATGAACACACTTGTTTAGCCACTACCGAAGATCAGGCCCCTCGGCATAAGCTAAAGCTTCTTTCAAAGTGTGGTGACTGTTGAATTATTGAATTCATTTTAGGAATCGCTGCGGACCTTGAATGCCTTTTATACCAAGCTCCAGGGCTGGGCCCAAGATGAATATGAATGCCTCGTACTTCGCCGAATTCTTGGTGCATGGGAAATCCAGCTTGTAAGAGAAGGAAATTTTTCTGCCCTGTGCATCGAATGTCATTGTCCAGTTCTCCTCTTTCTCTGCAATAGCAACTTCTTATTCATATCTGTGCCTACCTAACAAAGGAGGACCCTTGAGATTTCAAGAATGCTCTAGGCATCAATCAATCAAGTGGATAGCTTTTTAATCAATGACATCTTTGTGCACAATCTCTTCCCGCTACGCATCCTCTTTCGTAGGAGTGTGGGCTTTCTGCTTTGGATGGTTCCTGCTTCATTCTAAAGTGAGGGGCTCGTTCTATCCCGAGTTGGCCTGCAGGGGATTCTAACAAACGCATTCGATGTAGTGCCTTACTTCCTTTCGCGTACTCGTATGTCCTTTTCCCACTCCCCTCGCTCCACTACAGGAAAGCTAGCATTCGGAATAGCCGTACCCGTCACTCTTATTCTTATTTCATAACCTCGTGCTCTCCTCTTCAAAAGCCTCACAGTTCGCTGAGCTCTTCGCCCCTGGAGATCTATCTAGTTTCATTTCAGTTCTTCTTGCTTGAAGTTCTATTACATTTAGTTCAATTCCATCTCTTGGGAGGTCTCTTACAGCCAGTTTAGTTTCCTTTGAAGTTGGCATTGAATAAGTTGGCAAAGGGAAGCCGGCAGTCTCTTTTTCTCAGCCAATGAGAAAGCATGTGGTGTGAGAATTAGATGACTTCTTAATCCAGTTTGAAAGCCTCCAAGTCTCCTTTACTGGGGGTGAGACAATCCATCCTGTTCTTGCATCTAGTTCCATTGCAGGCATTGCTAGTTACACTTTTTTTTTGGTCCAATGAGGGTTATATACGAGCAGTCCATACAAAGCAATCAATGGATAATGGATAGAGTCGGAAGGAATAGGTAAGGTAGGGTCCTGTCTATATAGGGCCGGTGGGTCGCTTCCCTAGGCGTGAATAAGGCGTTCATATAGCCTACCTGGAGTGACTAGCAGTTTCTAATCCAATTCATTAGTAGCCAGCCTATTACCTATTTATATAAGGAACTAGCTTAGTTCGCTTTATTGCTATCCTTTGCCTGAGACTGGAATAGCACTCCTAGTATCATATGCTTCCGTCAGAATACTCTAACAAGTGCCTCTACCCTACAGTTACAATGGTGGCAGTTTATAGCAAGACAGTCTAGGATGAGTTCACATAAAAGCTTTTAGGTCTATCCGAACCTCTTGTTTAAGGCCTTGAGATTCCTTCTGGGGCAAGCGAGGGCGAAAGAGGAATGCTTTTTGCTTCATTTGAAAGGATTGATAATCAATAAGCCAGTCGAGAGATGGAACATTTTTTTCGCTTAGCAGAAGAAGAGGTAGCAAAGAGCTCCTTCAAGCAATGCACTCACAGAGTAAGCAAGTGAAGCGAGCTCTCTTGTAGCGATAGGCAAGCTAGTTTGGTTTGAAAAAGCGGGTATGTCAATCCATTCCGGGCTGGCTTAAGCATAAGCAAAAAAAGAGTCAATTAGAGGCTCGGATCTATATCTAGAAAGCTAAAGTTATTGATATCGGTCTTTTTACAAGTTTCCGAGTCATGAAAGACTCTCAAGGGCAAAAGGGTCTAGCACAAGAGAGTTATAAAAAGGCCAAGCACCCCTTTCGCCTCCTTCCCTGGTAATATTTTTTTTTTCTATTTAGCACTGCTATAGTATGCTTTTGAGGAATCCTTTAATAATATTTATTATTCTAGGTAAGAGGTATAGTTGTTGTCATCGAGAAATCGAGAAGAGGGCTTTTTTTTCTATGGATAGTAGCGAATACGGTCCAACGAGGTAGAATACTTTCCCTAGGGGAGCTCTAGATAAGAGAGTGTTCCAGAAGAGCTTTTTGCCTACTTGCTTGGTTACAGTGTTTACTCATCCTCCCTCCGAAGTAAGAAAAGAGACATTTACTGAATCCCCCCTAGTTACCAGGAAGTCTATTTCCCGCGTAGGGATGAAGATCCCATTCATCGGCCACGTATACTTACACAAGTGGTCGAGCCAGAGAAGAGAATAGACGATGCAGGTCATTAAGTGGGAGTTTGCTTTAAGGCATTCATTTCCCGTCCTGAGCAAGCCTCTTTTCATTCTAGCGGTAAGTCAGTCAAGTGTAAGTTGAAGTCCTTCTCTCTTTCTTACCATCCTATCCTCTATAGGCTCAAACTATGCATCTTGCTCTCCCTCATCTGCACACCCAGACTTGGAGAACGAGAAAGAGAACCAAGCTGTCAGCCTTTCACCTTCTTGCTAAGGCACTAGCGCTAACTATCTCCTTTATCTACCAAGTGAGCAAGGAGCACCTATCTTAGAACAGGATCTATCTGGGATTGATGCCACGACTAGTCCCTTAGTGAAAGCCTTCAACGAGAGCATCTAGTACCGGTCGGTATCAATGAAAGTCCAATCTTCAAGGACTTATCCCATGACCTCTAACAGCCCTACCTTTACCTTTCGTTAACTACCTCCTCCTATGGAGAAAGCATAGAATAAGATTAGGGGAGAAAAGTCTCAAAAGACTTGAATTCTTCCTTCTATCAGGCGATATGGCTTTGACGTGGGATTGCTCTACTTAGGTCTTCTCGCTGGCTTTTTGTCTTCTTGCTTCGCTTCCTCTCCCTAAGATCCAGTAGTTTCACTTGTCTTATCTTAGCTTATCTTCTTATCTTTTAGCTTTCTAATCTGGAGGGACTGAGTCATATACTACGGGACTTAGAAAAGCACTACTAGCTACCTCTCCCCTTCCTATCCTAAATCATCAAAAGCCTTCAACCATTTTTGAATGGCCCTGACTGCACACAAAGTACTTAGATATCTCCCTCCCATCGGCCCAAGCCTTCCATCTAGTCTAGCGGTTATGTCGTATTAGGGGCAAGTGCCTTAGTTTTGAGACTGTGGAGACTCCGGCCCCGCATCAAGGACTGAGTTTGTTCTTTGTTCCGGTTTACTTTCTTTTTGCTTGAAAATAATAGCTTTCCCCCCGAAGTAATTCTTTCTCTTTCTTGGTTTGGTGAGCGAAGTGACTGACCTTTTTTTGTCACTGGAGGTGAAGTCAGTTTCTTTTTCTCGTGGTCTACCAGTGGTCCAGGCTCTTTGGCAGTCTCGGAAGTCGATTCGGTATGGTACCGTCTATCTCTTTTTCTTGGTCCAGTGGTTCAGGTCCGTAAGCTTTCCAATCAGCCTAGTCCCTTTCAGCCATTCCGGCTAGCCCGTATATCGCTATTCAAAGTAGTTCCCTATCGCTTTCTTGAGTTCCTGTGTAAGAAGCCGCCCCCTTAGGTAATGGTTTCCCGGGTCTCTTCCCATTGGCCTTAGGCCGGGTCGATTTCTTTCCTTTTGCTTGATGCTTTGAAACTGCTTTTCCGGCTCAAAGAATTTTCTTTCTTGCTTAAGTTGCTGTGTAATGAAAGAGCCCCTTGACTTCAGGGAATTTCAATTACCTTTGTTGGTCTAGCTCCTCTTTCTAAGCACGGCTTTCCCGCTTTCAATTCCGGATTTGAATTGATAGTGGAGTTCCTTATAATTGATGTTGCCGGAGCGCTTAGTGTAATAAGGGCCGCTATTCAATTACCTTTGTTGTTCTGTCCGTCTGGCGGTCTAGTCTTCTAAATCGGAAAAATGTCGATCCTCTCTTGAGCCATTCTTCTATCATTCCAAGAAGCGGTCCACTACGTCAAGTTCTATCTTTCGAATCTCCTTTTCCTCTACTCGGACTAATGTTTTTCCTTGTGTTCTATCTTTTCATACGATTCCTTTTGAGCCGTGATCTCATTTGAGTCTCTTACGGGGGGGACTGATTCACAGTCTTCCTTCTCTCATTCGAAGCTGTCGAAGTCTTATAGGGTGCACTTATTTTTGCTCGAGTTCTTGTCGTAGAGCGAGGTCCTGTTATTTCCGGTCTTTCACCATTTTCGAGTGGCTAAGGTTCAATGGCTTTTTCTTGAGACTGTGGAAACTCCTCAAGTCAAAAAAGTGCTGAAGCCTGACCCGTCTCAAGTGCGGAGTTGTCTTTCTTTCTTGGGTGAGCTGACCTTCTTGTCTCATTTGATGCTGGTCAAACTGGCCCCGCAGCCCCATTGCTTTTCCTTGAGTTCTTGGAAGTCTTGGATTCGTTGCAAGCTTTGGATCTAGTCTAGCCTCCTTCCCCTATCGGATAAGGGTCGATTTTGGATGCGAAAAGTTGCATGTATAGATAGATGAGTAGTTCGTCTTCAAGTTACTAATATGGACCCAGGAAGCCAAAGACTATAGCAATGTGCAGATTCTCCGAGACTAGTGATTTTCAGAGAATAGAGTATGTGTTTCCTGCTGTTAACTCACGGAGGTAAGTTTCTTGTTCGAATTGCATGCACGCGCTACGAAACATCGTCGATTGGTTAGCCGAGAGAAGGGTCATTCGCCAGATCATTGTCAATTGTTGGACCCTAAAGTGTCCCTTTAGGCTCAAGTGGTCTTTATGTTCCAAAACCATCCCGGTCATCCTTCTTTATATTGTCAAAGACCCCAGGCTTCCTACTTTGATTGATTGTTCCGGTCCATAATATGAATGTTTCAGATGAGAGCTGCGGTAGAAGAAACGAGAGCAGATAGGATAAGTAAACGTGCTAGACTGGCTCTTATTTGACTTATATCTAGTGCTATAGGTTAAGCTGTACCCCCTATTGCATTGAGTTCAAAAGTGGTTTGGTTTTTTCTTAACTAAACCTGGCCATAGGATTGGTTTTCAATCTTTCGACTATCACAGGTCTGATGCCTTAATTGGATGGTCGTGGAATGGGCATTACCAGGACCATTGTCAAGTGGGAATCCCATTCATTCGCTTCAACAGATGAATCCGCAACAGCTGCTCCTGAACTAATTGATCCTAGAGAAGAAGGTTTTGGCCGTGTGCCCGCTCATTGGCTAAGTCGCATAAAGCATCAACTTTGATTCCTACATCGTTTGTATCTCCGATCTGAGATAAGGGTGAGAGGAGAGGGCCGAAACGATTGGATCCGAGGGAGAAGGGTAGAGCCCCCCCTAGTAGGACAGTCTCTGGGGCCATCAACATCCTATATCTTCCTATCCGCAGAAAGTGGAGCGGAAGCGAACTCGACCAAAGGCTGGCAGTACTGTATAACCGGACCAGGCTTGAGGGTGTTCCTGGGAGCAGCTATTGAAAGTGTACTACTGGATGTTGGACAACGTACTTCTATAGATCTATTAGTAGGATGCTCCCGATCGACTACTCAAAATGGGTGAAAATCCTTTCATAAGAATTCCGAGACAAACCATTGTATTTGGTACCTCGTAATAACAACAAAAGTCGGTCCTTCTCGATCCGGATTGATTCGATGTCAAAACTTCCAAACTCAACTCAGAAGAAGGATGTCCGGAAACCACAGGAGATGTGGTGAGAAAACACTAGAAAGGTGGCATCCTTAATCGAAGAGATATGGGAAAGAAGTCGCTAAATGGAAGCTGAAGAAACAACCTATGCATATCCATTGATCAGCGGACCAAGATCGAAACCCGAGACTGAGACCAACAATCACCCAACAAGCGCTCATCGTCATTAGAAGGAATCTCAGGTCGCAATGGAGTGAGAAGGCTTGGAACATTAAATGAATCAAAAGAGTCACCCTCGGGGTTGAACTGGCTTGTTGAAAGATCATCAAATTCCTCTGAAGTTGATCGGACGGACCAGCTGAAGAAGAGCGAGAGAGAGGGGGATGAAAGGGGGAGATGTACAGGAGGATGATGGTAATACAGTTGATGAGCCCGCACTTGATAATGATGTACCAGATGAGCATGTTGAGCAAGCCCCTCCAGAACCACCAGTTGAACGGCTCGCCGTTGATCCACCAGCCATCTAGGTCCCACCCGACCAAAGCAGCAGTGGAAAGGTTTCAGTCAGTTAGCTCAATCATAAATAGAGAAACCGACGAGTGGGAGAAAAAGCGGATTCTCCACCGATGGAATGAGGACATAGCAAATCAGATCCTAGCTAGAGAGGGGCCCCTTAGGGAGCGGGGCTTCTTTATTGAAAAAGGGGGGAAGGAAGAATGGAAAGGGGTCAACGCAAGGCCGATATGTTTCGTAGCAGCCAAGGATGAGTTCGATCCATTAGGTTCTTCGATTTGTTCGGAAAAGAAACGAGAGACAAGAAAACATCTTTGATTACGATTAAAAGAAACAATCTCAAATAAACCAAGATCCAATTTCGGGTCATTTCTTGGTGAACATGATCCGCCATAATCTCTTCGATCCCTTCATTTATGTGCCAGAATACAGAGAGATTAGGTAGGAAAGTGGAAGAGACTTTTTTGTATATAATAATCAAAGGGAGTGGGAAAGCTGCAGTAATTCTTTGGAAAAGCCCGGTTCTCTTTGTCTTCGAGCTTTCATTCCTCAATCCACTGATTCGTTCCTTCATATACCTCCCCACCAATAGATAGAGACAAATGGGAATAACCGAACCACGTCTACAAAATGCCAGTACCATGCAGCTGCTTCAAAGCCAACGTGATGCTCCTTGGTCAGATGACCAAGATATTGGCGAATACCACATATGATCGAGAAAAGAGTACCTATAATCACATGAAAACCATGAAAGCCAGTTGCTAAGAAAAAGGTAGAACCATAAATACTATCCGAAATAGTGAAGGGTGCTTGATAATATTCCATTCCTTGAAAGCCGGTGGATACTAGAGCCAGTGAAACGGTAGCTACTAAAGCGTAAACTGCTCGTTTTTCCTTCCCCGCGAGTATAGCATGATGAGCCCAAGTTACGGCAGCTCCGGATGAAGGGAGAATAGGGGTATTAAGAAAAGGGATTTCCCGAGGATCTAAAACCCAAATCCCTAAAGGGGGCCAAATACCTCCGATCTCTACCGTAGGTGCCAAAGAAGAATGAGAAGAAGCCCAAAAAAAAGCAAAAAGGAACATAACCTCCGATACGATGAACGGAATAGAACCATATCGAGGTCCTAATTGTACTACTTTGGTATGATGTCCTTCCAACGTGGATTCACGTAGAACATCGCGCCACCATACGAACATGGTATATAGGATAAATATGAGGCCCAAACTGAGAAGTGTTGCACCCCCTTGAAATGGGTGCATGTACATCACACCTCCTACGGTGGTTGCCAAAGCTCCGAGTGAACCCGAAATAGGCCATGGACTTGGATCTACCAAATGATAAGAATGCCTCTGAGTTTCAATCATAAACCACTTTGCCTCGGTTGTATGTAAACCCCCCCGTCACCCCCACCCCCTAAAGTGGTAAAGAAGGGCTCTTTGGGGTCTCATTTTCTTTCTATCTGACAGGACAAACAAATAGGAAGGGATGGTTCTTTCATTGCATTGATAGAAGTCTAACTAGAAAAAGATCTCTCTATTACTTTGAGAAGAGAATCGTTGGTTTGACCGACGAACTACGTGGGAAAATGGACCTTCTTTCTTTGATTTTCAGCAAGCATTTTTGGAAAGTAACAATTCCATTCAGTTCGGTTTCGGAAAACTTGCTGGTCGCCGATTAGTGCCTTCTGCGCCGCCGGCGGCCTAAAATCAAAGGCGCAGGTTGATCTCTCTGGTGGAGGCTGCATTTATTCAACTTGACACGTGGGAAGGGCTTACTATCCTAGTGGCTCGGCTTGGTCTCGCCCCCTTCCCGCACTATTCCTCCCCACTAAAAAGAGCGATTGAAAATCTCGAGAACCTTTCTGAACGTCCGTCTTCCCGGGGCGATTTGAAAAGGAGTATATCTTTCTTGTAGTGCCTTCCATTCCACTATTCTGATCGAGAAAGAATCTCTTCCGAACGACCAAGTCATAATGAGATTAAAAAACGATGCTTCCTTGGCCGTGTGGAACATGGATTAGCATTATGTCATTCCTACAAGTGATCCCCCATCCAAGATTGGAAGAAGTGCTATATGCGGACTTCGAGATCAAATAGAATATGTTTCTTTCCATTCTTCGTGAGCCACTTATTTCTCCGAAACAAGAGATCAAAGTCATTTTCCTCCTTTTTCCCAATAAGTCGACGGCGTTACACCATTGGGATACTTCGAATAAACTAGAGTACATATAGGATACACCGGTGCTAAAACCTTTTCTCAAGATATCTTCCAAACTGTTGGGGTCGTTGCTCCGGATGTTGTTCCCCCGGTGTGAAACCAGTTGGTTCCGTAGTTTTAGAATTCTGCTGATCCCAAGTACTCCATCTCCATCATTGCATATGGGAATATAGAAAGTAAAGAGGAAAAGACATGACCAGAAGAATTGTGTGAAATAAGTGAATTTATCCAGTTGAGGCATGATTGATTGAGAAAAAATGATTCCGAGCAGAAGTAGACTCCTTCCTCTACGAACTATAGAGAGTTGAGGTTGGTTGTTGACCAACGGAAAGCATGGGAGAAAGATGCACAAACCTTACTTGCATATTTGCTTAAATCGAAAAAAGAGTCGAGTGCACTAGAGAAAGACTCTTGTGCAGCAGAGGAAGGAAGGGAGGAAAAAGGCACGAACCGGATCGAGGAAGCCTTGGAAGCAAGGATGGATGGACTTCATAAATACAACAAACACAACAAAACGGTCTGCCAGCTCCACTACTTACTTCACAGCGATCGATTAGGCGGAACTGCTGAAGCTAGTTAAGGTGGTTGGTTTGTTCACACAGGCATGATAGTACTAAACTGCATCACAGCTCTCCGGCTCAGAAGGGAGTCCGGTTCTCCTTGCTACAGTCGGCCACTCATTCTCATGCCGTACCACTTTATAGAATTCCGGTATCTCCCCTTCGGCCGCCTTAAAGACAAGTTTGGCGATAGACTGAGATACGATGCAGGTATGCCCTAGGATGCAAAAGTGTCCAACAATCATCTCCAATAGGCAATGGAACCCCCCGATTCCCACTTCTGCTGATCTTATTGCGGTCTGGAGAAAGCTGGATGAAGTTCAAATTATATTCCAAGACCACGACGAAATTGTTTGGAAGCCAAGCCCCAACGGTCTCTATTCCCTTCGCTTGGAACCAGGTGCGTGTATCTTATCCAGCGGTTTCATGGCATAGCATGGTTTGGTTCCGAGCCAAGCCGTGAGTAGCGCGCTAGCGTTTTTAAGCAGGCTGCTCTGCTATACACACCTAACTCCACATCAAGAAATTCAGACCAACTTCGCCAAACTAATAGTTTGCATAGCATTTT
>JAYMTB010001899.1:0-10129 GCA_036897585.1 Francoa sonchifolia | reverse complement strand
CACAAACCGAAACAATTCAACATCACTCTAAGACGAAAATCTTACACGGAAACTGAAGCTCCTGAGGTTCAATGTCAAGCATCTCGCCTGTACTCATTTCCAATCGCTCGCTGAGAAACTACCCAACACAAAGCAGTTCAAAACTAGGTTTAGATCGTCCACGGCAAGATTAGTCCGATTATCCGGCTAGAGCGAAGCCGCAGCAGCGCGAGAATGAGAGAGCGAGAGAGAGGCGGAGAGATTGGCGATGGAATCGTCAAAGCATTTGGATCTGATGATGCGGTTGTGTCTGTTAACGGCGACACCACATTAAGATTTTACTTTTTGAATTAAATCTGGTTGGCTAATTATTGATTACACACCAAATTATTGTAATCATAATTAATTATTGCTTTTTTAGACCATTATCTAATAGGTATTTCAAAATCTGGTATCAGTGAGATCCTGAGTTCAAACCTTCACTTCGGTCAAATAATTATACATTGGATAAATACATGATTAATTTGAATTCGTTTGTCTAATACAAAGTAGTACTGTATGTACATATGGGTAGATGACACTGTATCGAACACATACTCTTTTGGAACCTATGCTTGTTGATTGCGAGCTCGGGCTGCGAGGCCAGCAAACCAAGCAACTCTCATGAGTTGCAGGCCGAGGATTAGTACCCACCAAGAGACTAGCCCTCGAATGGTATGAAGCATCCATGTTGGGGCACTGAGTTCTGCGCTGAGTTTTAATCCTCTCGTTAACTGTAGGACGCGGTATGCCTCGTATATGACTGGGGTAACCAACCAGACCGGTGATTGCCAATGCCATGTTAGGATTTCGGTCAGGACCTGTACTGATAGAAGAAGAAGGTAGGGACCTAAGAGGACGGCAAATGGGATGAAAGGTAATTGGGGTTGGATGATGCCCTTTTGTGATGCAGTGAACATGAGCATAGGGATGATTAGACCAGTAATGGTTGCTACCAAGTTCCAGAACTGGTAACTGAAAGGAACCTTGCTTCTGCAGGGTTGTGTCAGTTTTCTCGGTCGTGCACAAGAATCGGCCATGAGGAGAAAAAGGGTTGCACCGAGATTGAAGATACAGTCAAGTCCGATTAGGGAAAGTAGACTGGCTATGTTGGGACCAACATATATGGAAGATATTGGTAGCCACAAGGTGGGTACCATGCCGGTAGTGAGCAGAAGAATAGGGCCTAGAACCCACATTGGCCATTTGAGAAACTGAAGTTGTGTGCCTTGTTGATTACTTGTGTTAGTGAGCTCTTCAACTTTGGTCTCTGGTGTTTCATCCGTGCTGCTAGAACTTGCAGTTTCAAATATATTGGAAGTTTTCTTCAAGAAATTATGACCATCATCATCGCTGGGAGCATATGAGAGCGGTGAAGGTTCCCACGGAGTCAATTTCGTACAGCAAACCGGGGGATGTCTAAGGTGAAGATGAGGAGTAAGTGATGCATTAACCACCGCCCTTGAGGATTTCAATGACTTCAGGAGGCTTCTGGGGTGGACTAGAGGAACAGTAATGACTGACATCGTGGATGGTACTTGAAGTAGTGATGCCATTCCTTGGTTCATGTCTGAAATATTAGCAACTTTCAGAGGGAGAAATACTACTTATTCTCTGAAGATAAGAACTTACATTTATTCAGGAGGAATAAACAAAGACATGTAAAAACCAAAACACAACCATGAAAATTCTCTAAATAGAAATCTACTTTTTTTCGTTAACTTATAAGAAAAGAAGATACGAAACACCACAACATCATGAGCCAATGGGGGAAAGGAAGAGAGAACAATCCAAGAAGGCCTGTTGCCTGGGAAGCTCACAAAAGCATAACTACAAGGACTTTCATTTTATCAGCTCATTATAGTAGTATCTCATCTGCAAGCTAATAATGATGAATTGTCCTAGACACTCTCTGATGTATAAAAGTTTTGTACAAATACTCAAGACCATCAACCAGTAAGTCAATAAACTTTCTCCCTTTCTCGCTCTCTCTCTCTCTCTCTATATATATATATATATATCATATTAAGCAATCTTTAAATTTTCAAACGGAATAAGTGAAAATAATGACTCAAATGCAGCATTACAGCAATAGACTGATTTTTCTCTCTATGGAATTTACTGCAAGTAGGCCAAACAGCAAGAAATCCCTAAAACCTATAATTTCACGCTTTCACTAAGCTCAAACTTGCTTAATCTCCAACACTGACAACATTACAAACCTAGCTATGAGATTCACGAGAAACAAACATTAATACGTCGCCCTGCAACAAAGACCATCAAACTAAAATCCCATCAAGAAATCAAGCCATGCTCAATATCTAATACACCAACTTCAATTCCACAAATTTTAGCACACTCCAATCAATTCCACCAACAATAATCCATCTAACAACCAAACAATCAAGCAGGAAAACAAAAAAGCACCTTCATCAATCACCAAGAAAATAGCACAGACAAGCAATCACTACCGTCGTTTTCAAATAATAATCACATCCAATATCAAATCAAAACACGAATCCAGAATCTACCTCTACGAGAAATCTCCGTCCGAAGCAATGATCGCGCTAGAGCTCAGGGCTCCCTGTTGATTCCTAGCGGAATGAAAATGAGCGTCGACGAACTGATACCAAACCGTTGTTGGGCCTCAACGGGCGGCCCAGGCCCAATTATAAGCCCAAATATAATGGTCCAAACCTGGAGGCGGCCCAAAACGCCATATTCTTCTATGGAAACTCCACTGTTACAGTGACGCAACGCGTTTCCCTCCCATTTCTTCCTTCCTCGTTGCTCAGCGTTCGGTGCTCTCTGCAAATGCTCGAAGAATGTTCAGACCGACGCCGAATTCCTCTCACAGACCAGTAGTCGATCATCTTCCGACCGACAACTCCTTCATGACTCACTCTCAGCTCATTGACTCGCTTACCTCTCACATTTCTCTTTACCACTCTTCCTCTCCCTCTTCTAACCCTAATCCTAGGTTCTCCATCCTCAAATGGTGGTCATCTCTTTCTGTGAATCAACGTCAAGCTCAGATTGCCATCGTTGATCTGAAATTTGTTCAAATCTTGATTCAAATGCTCGGTAAAGTTCGTAATATTGGATATGGATGTTTTATTATTTTACCGGATATTCTGAATCAGGATCTCCCTACCGTTTGTTATAAGAAGTCGAGTGGGTTGTTGTATCGTGTTGCGGAGGCTAATGAAGCTGAACGGTTTATTTACGAGTCTGCTAGGTTATTTGGATCGAGAGAAGGTGAAAGTATTGATGAGTCGTTGTCTTCGGTGAATTGTGTTGATTCGATGACAATGAGTGAAAAGTTTGTTGAAAATGTGGATTTGTTTGTGGAAACAATGGATAAGGTATCTGATGGGGAGTTTTTAAGGGGAGAAGGGAGCGAATTAGGATCAGATTGGGTGGAATTGAGCTGGTTGAAAGCTAAAGGTTATTACAGTATTGAAGCATTTGTGGCAAATAGATTGGAGGTGGCATTGAGGCTGGCCTGGCTGAACAGTAACAATGTAAAGAAAAGGGGTGTCAAGTTAAAAGAGAAGCTCAGTTCGGCAGGTGTGGCTGCAAATGCGTATTGGAGAAAGAAGGGATGTGTTGATTGGTGGGGGAAATTGGATGGAGCAGTGAGGATGAAGGTTTTGACTGCTGTATTAGGAAAAGCGGCAAAGCCCATGGTATTCTCTTGGAACTTTATTTATCATATAGCAGTGGCATGTGAGATTTCGAATCTTGTTAGTGATTTGGTTTAATATATGCTGAAGGATTTGCAATAAGCATTTATTTTGGTAAAGAAGTTAAAAATTTTCATGTTAGCAAATACATTGCTATTCAAAGCCCAAGTAATTGCATAATAAAAGTGATCTGAAAAAGCTAAAGCATTGTTATCGTTGGCAAACCCATTCAAAACCCCATAACTTGGACCAAAACTGGCCTATAAGAAAAAGTAGTAAAGATCATTATATATAAAAACAGGGCTTCTGACCAGTTATACTATCAGAATGCTATGGATTTATTTTTTTGTTTAAACTTGATTCCATTTTGTTAGTAAAGTACTAACAGAATCTCTTAATTGCTGGAAAATGTAAATATAAGTTTTAGCTGTTAGCTTATTGTAAGGTGGCCTAATCTTTTGTCAATTTAACTCTTAGACTCATCAGATTCTGAAAGGAGCAAATACTCCCCTGGAGGAAGACGTTTGGCTTTTTCGTCGAGAAGTGGAAAAACCATTGAATTTGAGGTACAACAATGCAAGGAGGAGTATCCAAACACTTTCAGCTGATGCAGAGTTTGGCTCGATCATTACGCCGACTTTTCATGGTAGAAAGTCTACTTCTTTGGATAGTATATTTAATGGCTTGTTTGTGCTTCAGGATATCACTGCTATGATATTATCATGTAGGCATTGGGAATATGATAAAGATAAACTATTTTTCAGTACATTGGGTTCAGTCAGTACCATTTCTGATTGTATATTTAAGATTCTGCGAGGATTTCTTATTGTTCTTTCACTTGAGTACACAAAACATGAACTTCTGGGAGGGGAAAATCAGGAGTATCTGCCTAACAA
The DNA here is from genome assembly GCA_036897585.1 of Francoa sonchifolia. Taxonomy (NCBI): domain Eukaryota; kingdom Viridiplantae; phylum Streptophyta; class Magnoliopsida; order Geraniales; family Francoaceae; genus Francoa; species Francoa sonchifolia. The sequence continues at coordinate 5,529 of JAYMTB010001899.1, read as the reverse complement.
ATTGAAAGGAAAGCTTGGTGCAAGTAAATGTAGGAAAAAGGGGAGGTCCTGTGGTATGAAAAAGCCAAATCATTCCCCAAGGTCATCAGTGGATGATATTTTGAATGTCAAATCTCCCAAGGTGATCAATTTTTGAAAGTTTGAGCAGTGGTGTACAAATTGCCAAATTGTATATATTTTGGAGGAAATTTTACATTTCATCTTGTTTGGAATGCTATTCAGGAACTTAATTTGGCTGATAGAGAGAAGGCAGTTTCGGTTGAGTCCAACAAGATAGCTGGTATACCTCAGGGGAAGGAAATTGACCGAAGGATGTTGTCGTCAACAGTTGAAATGGTTCAGTTCCTCCCTTTCATTTGGATCATGTTTCTTTTAATGATTGGAATGGCTTGTAATTGGTGTTCTGTCATTTCATTAGGAACAGGCTCATTTGATTGTTGTTAAGGGCCAAACTGCACGGAAGAAGAGGAAAGGGAAAAGTAGAAGTAAAGGCTCTGGTTTGAAAAAGCCAATTGACGTAAGAAACTCCAATGGATCAGTCACGGAAGCTTCTTCCTCTGTTATATCATCTCAAGATGAGGCAGCAAACTTTGATTGCCTGGCTGATAATGTAATCATCCAGAACATCTCATACAATTCTGTAACTGGTAAGAACATCCTTCCATCAAATTCAAGTCCTTCTGGTTCTGCTAATGAACCTACTGGGGGACAAAATGGACAAGAAAGCATTGAAGGGGTTTGTGTTATTGGTTTTCACTGACGGTTTCTGTCATATAGGTTCGGATTACCAGTGTTCCGACAGTGTGATTGAAAATCAAACATCATCTTCCCCATATGAAACTTTGAAGGGTAAGCTAGAATGTGAGTTAATACCTCCTGCTGTGCCTGCACTAGTGCATGATAATGTTCTCTGCAACAAAGATATCAACCTTCAAAACTCTGGCTATATAAGTGAATCTGGTGTAAGATCAGATTGTTCTGGCAAACCAGTCAGCACTTTTGATGGAGAAGAAAATCCTTTCCCAGTTCAAGAGCTAGAGAGAGGAAATTTACATGATACTGATTCGACAAGTTCTATGAGCTCTTCCTTTAAGTGGCCTGGTGTTGCTTCTGCTTATTTTCCATCAGTTGGCTCACATCTTCCTGCTGCCACTGACAGATTGCATCTGGATGTTGGTTTCAACTGGCATAATCATTTCTATCGATCCTTTATACCTGCAATGCATCAGGCAAGAAAAACTCCAGTTGAAAGTGGAATTATGCCTCGACCATTGCCAATGAGTTTAGATTGGCCACCAATGGTTCGAAGTGCTTGTGGATTGGCTGCCTCCTTGACCTGTAATTACGATACTGCGTTTGTCCCTAGGCGGCGGTCTACTTCTCAGCAGGGTTTTACTACTCATAGTGTGAATGTTAATGGAACAAGCGCTAATGAGGAAAGGAAAAATTCTGGGGATTTCATGGACTTCCCTGATTTAGCCAATACAAAGGAAATTCCGGATGAATGTGACAGCCACTGCATCTCAGAGGAAGAATTTGAGATGCATGCAGTTTCTGGGTTAGATTATAATCAATACTTTGGTGGTGGTGTAATGTATTGGGATCCTTCTGATCATCCAGGGACAGGTTTTTCTCGACCTCCTTCATTAAGTTCTGAAGATAGCTCATGGGCTTGGCGCGAAGCAGACATGAATAGAGCTGTTGATGACATGGTTGCCTTCTCTTCTTCTTATAGTACAAATGGTTTGACTTCACCAACTGCTGCTTCATTTTGTTCTCCTTTTGATAAGTTGGGGCCTGGACACCAGACTCTTAGTTATGTTATTCCTGGAAATGAAGTACCTGTTAAGGTGCTGCATTCCCCATCAATACTGACAGATTCAGCTGCAGAGGAGGACATCTCTGGAGCTTTGGCAAATTTACCTGCTGATGTTGAAGGGCAGACAGGAGATTCGTTTCATTACCCCATTTTGCGGCCGATCATCATTCCTAGTATGTCAAGGGATAGATCAAGATCTGAATTTAAGCGTAGTCATGATCACAAGAGCCCGTGTATCCCTCCGACTAGACGGGAGCAACCAAGGATAAAACGGCCACCATCTCCTGTAGTACTTTGTGTTCCGCGGGCTCCATGTCCGCCTCCGCCTTCTCCTGTTAGCGACTCTAGAAAGCACAGAGGTTTTCCAACTGTTAGGTCTGGTAGTTCAAGCCCAAGGCACTGGGGTTTGAGAGGTTGGTACCAGGATGTAACCAATTCAGATGAAGCTTGTATGCGCATGAATAGCACGGAGATTGTTTGGCCTGCTTGGAGAAATAAGAATCTGTCAGCCCGTCCAATGATTCAGCCTCTTCCCGCAGCTTTGTTGCAAGATCGTCTAATTGCAATGACCCAGCTAGCCCGTGATCAAGAACATGTAAGTATAGTATCATGCATGGTAGCATTCAAATCGTTCTGTGGCTCTGTGGGCCTTACTCGTTGATGATATACTTACTATGCAGCCAGATGTTGCAATTCCGTTGCAACCAGCTGAGTTCCAGAGCTGTCCTACACAAAAAGCGTCTCACTCTTTGATGCACAGCCTTCTTCATGATGAAATTGACTCTTTCTGCAAGCAGGTACGTGGCTTCATTAATCTGTTTTTTTCCTCGTGATAGTTTTCTTTTTTCCTTTCAAAATCAGCATTCGTGATTCTATTAACATCTGTTACCTTTTGACTATTTATTTTTTCATCCATGCCGTGTTACAATATCCTTGATTTGCTTATTTGATATGATGAAAAAATTAAGGTTGCGGCTGAGAATTTGGCTCGGAAGCCTCATATAAATTGGGCTGTCAAGCGAGTTACTAGATCTCTCCAAGTACTGTGGCCCAGATCCAGGACAAACATATTTGGTTCAAATGCAACTGGTTTGTCCCTACCAACAAGTGATGTCGACCTTGTCGTCTGTCTCCCTCCAGTGAGGAATCTGGTAAAAAATTGCCTTGATGTGGTTACTCTTGATACTCCCACCTCTTGCACTAGTATTCTTTTTGGGAAAAATCTTACGTGCAAACCTATTTTCTAGGAACCTATTAAAGAAGCTGGGATTTTGGAGGGTCGTAATGGTATAAAAGAAACTTGCCTTCAGGTACATTTGTGGTGTTATATGTTTGTATCATATAACTGATCCACATAATCTATTATTTGCTCGTAATTTTTTGTTTCTTTCTGTTTGTAAAACTGAACTGTTTTTCAAAGATATTGTTGCTACAGTTTGATGATTAACACTGGCACATTCGTGTTACAGCATGCAGCCAGGTACCTTGCCAATCAGGAGTGGGTAAAAAATGATTCTCTCAAGACTGTGGAAAATACAGCTGTAATTTTCAACTTCTAATATCGTCTTTGATTTTAGTCTCTTTAATTACCTCCTAAAACAGTTATTTCTTGGTTCAGATTCCTATTATTATGCTCGCTGCAGAAGTTCCCCATGATCTCATTGTTACTTATTCCTCTAATGCACAATCTCCTAAAGAGGGGCCAACTAATGTCACTGGTGAACAAGGAAATTCTGTTCTGTCTGATACAGTTGGTTTAGAAGATTCTGCTTTTGCAAAGGCCTCACTAATGAACAATGAGTCTTCCAAGTATTCAAAATCAGTTCGCCTTGACATCAGTTTCAAGTCTCCATCACATACAGGAATCCAAACTACAGAACTGGTAAGTTTTGTTTGTAATAACATCTTAAATTAATGACGAATAGACAGTTATGACGCCTAGTTTACACCACAAAACTTGAAGACACATACCACCACCATGTACAGCGAGTATCCAAATGGAAAAGCCTTACATGTTTTTGGAATCAATATTACTCATATTAATATGAAAAATTCGTATGGAGCTTTTCCCCTGGAGTTCATGAGAGTTGACAGTTAAACTATTACATTTGTGTATCATTGATATTTTCTGCTTTCTATATTGTCATATGCAGGTCAAGGAGCTAACTGAGCAATTTCTAGCTGTTATGCCCCTTGCTTTGGTACTGAAACAGTTCTTGGCAGATCGTAGCCTTGATCAATCCTACTCTGGTGGCTTAAGTTCCTATTGTCTGGTAAATAATGCTACACTGCTTATTTTCTCCATGTTAAACTAAAACAGAAATGTTTTGTATGTAAAATGTATCATGTGAAAAATCAGGTAGGAGACGAGATACAGACATATGTATTCACCATCCTGATAAACTAATTTGTTCCGATCTTAGTGAAAGTTGAGTCGGTTGCATTTTGTTGATCCACAGAGACATTTTATGATCCTAGGAGACTAATAGATCATTCTTCTTGTTCCTTTGATAATTTTCTCATAAAAGTTAGTGAATTGATAAGGATCCTTTCTATATTGAAGGATTTTCCTTTTTGTGCAGGTGTTACTTATCACACGTTTCCTTCAGCATGAGCATCATCTTGCTCGGTCTATCAACCAAGTAAAGTACACCTTTCAAATTGCTTTTATACTTTATTTTCTAACAGTAATTTGCCATGGATGAAAATTTATGTTTCAATTGAATCATTTCCTTTGTCAATTGAAGTTGACTTTGGATGAAATAATAGTATTATCATAATTTCTTTCCTGTCATTTTACTCAGAAAATATGTGTCATTTTGTGAGAAGAATATTTAAATTCTTCTGTGGCTTGGTTAACATGCAGAGTTCATTTAACTTCCACTTACTTGTTTTGGTTGCCATGTATGCTGCTTGTCAATAGACAAAAGACTTTCCTCTAACTGACGCTTCGCTGTTTTTGCAGAACTTTGGAAGCCTTCTGATGGATTTCCTTTACTTCTATGGGTTGGCCAAATTTTTTACTCTTCTATTGGTGAAAGTAGTTATCAGATGAATTTTTTATTTAGGTTTATAACATAAATGCTTCATTAATACAGGAATGTGTTTGATCCCCGCCAAATGCGTATTTCTGTACAAGGAAGTGGAGTTTATATAAACAGGGAAAGAGGTTATAGGTAATGGCAGCATTCTCTTTCTCACTTTGTTGGAATCTGCTCTTGCTTCATTTTTTTTCTTTCTGCTATATCGTGAAGATCTATTACTTCAAATTGCAGCATTGATCCAATCCACATTGATGATCCTCTTTTCCCAACAAACAATGTGGGGAGAAATTGCTTCCGCATACATCAGTGTATCAAGGTCAGTTTATGCTCATTAAATTCTTGTCATCTGGTATGAACCCATGCAATGCTGATTGAATATATGAATTTTTACTAAGAGATTGTGTGACAGACTGATTTTATAGTAGTGACAGACTCTGTCAGGATCATGTTTAAATATATCTTGATAATAGAAGGATAAATTTTCCCGACTGTTTATATAGTCTCATGTTTCTTATGTTCAAGAATATGATATATGCAGGCATTTTCTGAAGCTTATTCTATCCTAGAGAATGAGCTTTCATGTCTTCCCAGTACTGAAGATACATGTTCAAGGCGTCAATATAAACTGCTTCCAAAAATAATCCCAAGTATCAACCTGTTATAGAG
>JAYMTB010001898.1:0-10130 GCA_036897585.1 Francoa sonchifolia | reverse complement strand
TAACCAATTTAGTGAAGAATATAGAAATCTATCTTTGAATCAATGATCAAGTCTTTGAACCGATTCTGAAATTATATCTTGACTTAAGTACAATATTGCCCCCTAAACTAATACCCAAATAAAAAAATATCCCCCAAACTATTATTTGTAACGTTTTACCCACAAACTCGTATTTCGTTTCATTTTGCAATTTTTGTCAAAGCGCGTTAATAGCTTTGCCACATGTCCCGTGGGTCCCTTAAATATATATATTTTTTTATTTTGTTTTTAATTTTCAATTTTCAATTTTCTTCATCTTCTTCATCATCATCTTCTTCATCATCATCTTCATCTTCATCTTCATCTTCATCTTCTTCATCATCATCTTCATCTTCATCTTCATCTTCATCTTCATCTTCATCTTCATCTTCATGATAAACTATATTATAAATTAATATATAATAAACCCAATTCGTATACATAAAAAAGAAAGGGTTACAATTTTCTGAATCATTTAATGAAAATGGATGAATTTTTTGGAAATTTTTTATGTAGGTATCCATATATGAAAGTCAATGAGAAAAAATTTGGTTAATGGGTTGACTTTGTTGATTGTAGAGAGAAAAAGGTAATTGGAAAAGGGGAAAAAGAAGAAATTTTTTTCTAGGTATGAAAAATGTGCTGGAAAAATTTTCTGGGTGTGAAATAATTTTTTGGGTATCAAAATTAGAAGCTCAAAGTTCAATTTCTTGAATCGATTAAGAAAAAAGAGCTGAGCAAATTCAACATCTCTATTTTCTGGGAATTTTGATTATGGGTTCGAATTTTGCCCTAAAATTTTAAATCCTAAAAACCAAAATTTGAATTTGGGAGTTTTTTAATTAAGATTTGTATTCATTTTTGTTTGGTTATTGAGAAACTCAAGAAAAATGAAAAACAAAAATATGATGAAGATGAAGACGGACATGAAGAAGACGATGATGAAGAAGATGAAAAAAATTAAAAATTAAAAATAAAATAAAAATATATATATCTAAGGGACCCACGAGACACATGACAAGACTATTAACGGCGTTTTGACGAAAATTGCAAAATGAAACGAAATTCGAATTTGGGGGTAAAACATTACAAATAATAGTTTGGGGGCACTTTGTTATAATTGTATAAGTTTGAGGAGTATTAATGTATTGAAGCTTTATATTTTTAACTGATATTTGTCTCATATCATTATTTTTAGCTTTCGTTTTTTGAATCTTTCTTATTTTTTTGAATTTGAATCTATTTTATCTTTTTGAATTTGAATCTTTTTTATTTTTTTGAATTTGAATTTTTCTTGTCTTTTTAAATTTCAAAATGCCTGTTTTTTTCAAATCTTTATGTTTTTATGTTTTTTTATGTTTTGATTGAATAAGTCTAACAAATTTCTATAAATTCGATTTTACTTATTATATTATTTCAAAAAAGCAAAAATAATTATTTGATAAATAGGACACTCATAATCACAAATACATAATAAGGACAATTTAAAGAGAGAATAAATAATTACCTAGATAATCTTTCCATCTAAATAAACAAATCTTACCATAACCAATAAAAATTATTTCTGTTTCCGATAAATGCAAAACGTATTTACATGCTCCATGGGTCATGGGACTCTCCCATTCAGTCGTAATAATACATATTTAGTAGTAATTTTAATCAATTCACAACTAAAATATGGATATACTTACTTCTAAATGTGGTTTTGTAATTACGAAATTACCCTGGTGCAAACCAAAACTTCCGAACCGGAAATATTTAGGCGATTCATCACCAATTCAGTGGTAATAATACACAGTTAGTAGTTAGTTTTTTTCACTTTACTACTAAATACGAACACAATTTATCACTAAATGTGGTATATGTAATTACGAAATCACCCTGGTACACACCTGCACCAGGTAGACCCAAAAATTTATTTTACGGGAAAATGGCGGAAAAATGAGGCGGCAAATGCAGAAAACGTGGACAGAAAATTCTAGATAAAATTTGATCAAAACGACGTCACTTTACGGTTCCCTAATTTTCACTGCCATTAGAACTACGCACTTAGAACCGTCTCTAACCTACTACTACTCAACCACTGCTCCTCGATCGTCTCCACCGTCGACGATTCTGTCGATTTTTTCTAATCCAACGGCTTTTGATCTCGCCACGTGTTGACGCTCGCTGTTCGTCGTGTTTTTAGCTGTTGTGCTGTTGATTAGTTAAAATTTGAAGTCTGTTTTTATTACAACCCTAATTTATCTTTTGAGGATTTTGGCGTTGCTGGAGTATTTGGAGCGCTCGAATTTCAGGATTTGGATTGAAATCTGGTAAGAATTTTAGTTTTTCTTTTTAAATATTTGTTTGGGTTCTGTTTTTGTGGATTTATGTTAGTATAATGTTATTGTATGTTTAGGGTTTTTATTTATGGCGGCGAATTTTGATCCGATTGATCTTAACTCTGATGTTGTTTCGGTTGATCGGGGAAAGGAGGCTTGTGAGCCTGATGTTATTGATAATGCTTTGAGAGTCGGTGAATCTGGAGTTGAAAGTGTAGTGATGAATCAGGTGCAGGGTTTTCTAGGGGATGAGAAGATGAGGCCTGAAGCTGTGGGTGATGGTTTGAGCAATATGGATGTGAGGAGAGAATTGGAACCTGTGGATAGAATGAGTGATGTGCAAGCGGAAATGGGGTATAATGATTCCGAGGAATTTCGTAGGGAAGATGTAATTGAAAATGCTGGGGGTCTAGAAGAAGGGCAAGGTGTTATGCTAGATGACAAAAATCAAGGAGTAGAGGATATAAGGGAAGACATGGAATGTGAAGGTGATGGTGAGGATAAAGACCCTTTTGGTATAGTTGCTGAACCATTAACACATAGATCTGGTGAGTCTGAAGGAGATAGGAACACAAAGATCATGAGTGTTTGTGTTCCTGATGAACATCAAAATGAATCCAATGAGTTTAGTCTTGTTGTAGATTTGAATCCCGAGGTGGCAGACTATGGGAATCTGAAACCTGGATCAAATTTTCTTAATCAAGGAATTGAGGCAGAAAACATGTTACGGCACATGGAGTTACCTGGCCCTTGGGGGGAGGCGGATTGTTATGCTAATGAAGTTGGTTCTAGTGGTAATTGTGATAGAGCAAGTCAAGAGCCAACAAAAGACAATGGGAACTCAATTGTGAAACTTGCTGCCATTGAACAAGAATTCTGTGTCAATGATCTAGTTTGGGGCAAAGTAAAGAGCCATCCTTGGTGGCCTGGGCAGATATTTGATCCTTCAGCTTCATCAGAAAAGGCAAAAAAGTATCAGAAAAAGGACAGTTTTTTGATAGCCTATTTTGGGGATCAAACATTTGCTTGGAATGAAGCATCACGGATTAAGCCCTTTCAATCACACTTTTCTCAAATGGAGAAACAAAGCAATATGGAAGATTTCCATTATGCTGTGGATTGTGCTTTGGATGAGGTTGCCAGACGCGTAGAGTATGGGCTGGCATGTTCGTGTCTGTCTGAGGAGGTTCATTCGATCATCAAAACTCAGATAATTGTTAATGCTGGAATCAGGGAGGAATCAAGTAGACGAGATGGAGGGGATAGGTTTTTAAATGCAATTTCTTTCGACCCTACAAAACTTGTTGAGTATATCAAAACATTAGGGAGACTTCCATATGGTAGAGTTGATAGACTGGAACAAGTAATAGCACAAGCTCAATTGTTAGCCTTATATCGTTGGAAGGGTTATTCTCAGCTGCCTGAATTTAATATGCTTGGCGACTTGTTGGAGAATGATGCTGATATTGTACTCTCAATTGATGTAAATGACGCAGATGAAGCACTTAAGGCTGTTTCCGATTACAAGGACATCAAGCAGGTGCCTTCTGACAAAGGGAAATTGAAAATTCAAGATAGCTCCAATCGTAAACGTAAGCAAAGCACTTCAAATACTAAATATCCTAGCAAAAAAGAGAAAAGCTTATCAGACTTGATGGCTGAGAAGAGCTTATATGTGTTAAATGGTGAAACTGGATCAGAAAGGAAAGCTTCCATAGAATTGCGTTGTTCATCAATTTCTGGCAAGAAATGTAAGGCAGTTAATTCAATGTCTGATGACTTGAAGATGATACAAAGGAAAAGGCGTATGTCAACAGGGACAGATCGTATACAGGTGGTTGCACGCCAACTAAATGGGTCCGAAGCAGCACTTGCATCACCTTACAGTTCTAGGAAGTCAAAGAAATCCATATTTAGGAAAGTAGAGATTGAGTGCTCTTCTCCGGATGAGTTGTTGTCACAGCTCTTCTTGTCTGCCAAAGATCCCATGAAAGGATATAGTTTCTTGATTTCTGTTATTGGTTTCTTCTCAGAATATAGAAATTCAGTTACCCTGGGCTGTGCAAGTTCATGGAAGCAAGACAGGTCTCTAGAGCAAGCATTTGGTTTTGAGACTAAGTCAGAAATTACTGAAACACCTGACTTGGAATATATGAAGGACTCTTATTGGACCGATATGTTAATTCAAAGCAATTCTGAAGTGCCACTAGAGAATTGGAATAAGTTGGGAGATCCTGAAACCTTAAACCAGAAGGGTCTTTGCACTTTTGGACCAGAAGGCGTTCTTGAATTGAGTACCAACTTCGATTCTGAACTGCAAACAGCTGGTGGAAATCTTGACACTTTTGAATCAAAGGCTGTTCTTGAATCAATTACCAATTTGGATTCTGAACAGCAAATGGCTGGTGAAGATCTTGACACTTCTGAACCAGAAGCTGTTCTTGAATCAACTACCAATTTGGAATCTGGACAGCAATCGGCTGGAGAAAATCTTGAGACCTTTGAACCAGAAGCTGTTCTTAAATCAGGTACCTATTTCGATTCCGAGCAGCAAACTCCTGGTGGAAATTTTTTCTTGGAAACAATGAAGCCAGAGGGCAACTTGGAGGACTGTCGTGCGGAGGAAATCTCACCTACAGCCCTGATTCTGAACTTCTCGTATTTTGATTCTGTTCCTTCAGTAACAAATCTAAACATGATATTTAGCCGCTTTGGACCTCTGGACGAGTCAGGGACTGAAGTGATCCAGAAGAATAGTCGAGCCAAAGTAATCTTTAAGAGACGTTCCGATGCAGAAACAGCTTTCAGCAGTGCTGGGAAATATAGCATTTTCGGGCCTTCACTTGTAAGTTATCGCCTCAAGTACTTGCCGTTTACGTCAATCAAGGCTTCTCCCCAAGGAAAAAAGTAAAGGCGTAAACTTTGGGAAGCTACAGCTTGCTAAAACTCTGGTGAAACTGATGCAGATTTTTGAGTTGAGGTATTTTGTACCTTAAATATGAGCTCATTTTGCAATGGGTCTCTTTAGGAGATCTGAGGTCAGATTAGGCAGTCTATAGTAGTAGTGTCTAACTGGTGAAGCTATGGATGCAAATAGGTAGGAGTAAGTAGTTGTGACCTAATTACTGATGGATGAAGCAGACTTTGTTCTAATGTTTCTGACCATTTGTTAATATTTAACCATCATATTTTCATTCAATTATGCATGCTTATTAAATTGCCTTGGTGGATTTGTCGGATTCCTTTCTTAGTTCCTCCTAACAAGAGGTTTAGATGTACATAGTGTCAGAAGGATTTGAAGCTGGTATATGCTGATACAGATATCGGATTCATGGTGGCTCATTCGTTGCTTTAAGATTAATACTTTAGGTTATACTAACAAAATGGAATGTGCCGATTATGGAATGGAATTTGAAACCACTTGTGCTATTGTTATATTTCATACTTTCAACTAGTCGATATGTTACCCAAAATGCTATTTGTGCATATTGTTTGGTTGATCAAAGAGGGATGGCCCTAATTGTATCATAGAACCTCAGATATTAGTCATAACTACACGAAGTTTAAACTTAAACCCCCATTACATATAATAAATTTGTTGAAGGAATACCATTTTGTTTTACTATGTAATCCAAATTGGAAATGATTCTCAATAATTCTTAAGCTCCCAGAGGGAATGCATTATAGGAGCTGCACATCAATAATTTCTCAGGCTGGCTTTGAGGATTCATTAACAGCTCGATTCAGGATAATGTAAGTTTAATTTTCGATACTAGATTCTACTCATCAATTGAATAAAGTATTACGTCATCAAAAATATAATACTTGTCACTACATTAATAAAATATTTTCTTATAAAAACTTATTTTCCATTTCCCTTTTAATATATTACTAATTGAGGAAAATAACTGAACAAACCAAGGACCTTTCTTCTTTTCGTTCTCTTAATTTTGATTCAATTTGGTTGCCAGAAGATGAGTGGAGTGGATTACACAAGTGAAGACTTGATGGTGAAGATGCAGGGATGGTTCTTCTAGGCAGGTTCAGCTCCTCATGTGTTTCCGATGTTAAGCTACTACTTAATTTTGAACCCTCTTCTCCTCCTCGAATCAAGCCCAAACCAGAGTTCAGTCTGGCTAGACTGACTTGCAACCCTACTCAAAATATGATTTATGTTACCAGGTAGACTATGCAAAAGAATTGGTTACAATATATCACTGGCTCTGACCCTTTTCATCAGTGACAATTATGCTACCCAATTGCTGGGGAGATACAGTTAAGAATTTGCCCATGGTATCAAAATCTCAACTCCATTTCTAACTCATTCAACAGAAGAGATATTCCAGTTGTAGAATTTCTTCGAAATTACCACAGATGAATAACAAAACAGTTGCAAAATCTTGTCTTAGAATAACAAAACCAAATTGTTCATTGCTTCCTGATTGAGCAGTATAATTCTTGGTTTGAAAATGGCTGCTTCATAAAAATATAACCAAAGAGTACATGAAAGTTTGACAAAATTCACTAAACAAGGAGATCCATACTCAATCTCTTAATAAAGTTATCGAAGTACTGTAAAAAAAAACTCGGGAACTATGCCGATAATTTAGGACCTAGGCTTCTCCTTTTTCTCCTTAAAGAGTGCAAGGAGTGAGACACCAGATACCTTCACAACCTTAAACCGGACCCCAGGAATATCTCCAACAGCATGACCCTTTCGTCCAAATCCAGCAATCAGCACCTCATCCTATAGCAAATATATATTTGTTATTAGTATAAAAATTTGAAGAATTAATAGTCTTCATGCAACAAGATAAGCTCTTACATTTTCTTCAATGTAGTTTAAGCAACCATCGTTGGGGACGAATGCAGCAATCTTCTTCCCGTTCTTGATAAGTTGAACTCTAGCACACTTTCTAATAGCAGAATTGGGCTGCTTAGCCTCGATACCACTGTGCATAGCAATGGGGTTGAGTTTGTTACCAAATGATCTATTCACAGAAAGAGAACAGACGCATAGGAAGAAAAACAATACATTGGAACTCACATCTTCTCAAGAACAATTCCTTTTGCGTGGGAAGACCCAGCAAATGGCTTCTTCCATTCATTGCCAAGGTTGGACTTCTTGTATGATTTATCAGCCCATCTTTGCCTTCTACGGTGGGACTTGAGCTTGCGACCAGCTCCCATTCCACGTGTTTTCCTGTGACACAATTCCATTTTATTAAACCATTGTCCAAAATAGACCTAGAATCCATAATTGCAAGGAATTGATTTTGCCAAATTCCCTGAACCATTTTCCTTGCTATAGTCTATAGAGTGATGATGAGGAAATTTTCCAAGAAAATTCCAAAATGGAACTGGATTTCAACTAATGTTCTTTCCATAAAGCTCGATTTACATTATCTGTACTTATAAAAGTGCATCCACTAATTCATCCAAAAAAAGTATTAGCAGATAGTTTAACATCAAATGCTAAACACAGTTTCAATATATACCTGAATGAAACAAAAATTCTGGCCAACCCGATTTACTTAAAACCCTAGGCTCAGTCTAAGCAATTATTCTAAGTGAAAAGATACAAACTTCATTACTCTCTCATCTTCCTCATCTTCTAATCAACCAAACACAAACAAAGTACAAACAAACAACCATTATACATATACGATTAATAAGATTCAAATACTAAAACCTAGATCCAAAACTAACATCAAGTAAATTTTCAGCGAATGTCAAGAACAACAGCAAACAAAATATTCAAATTCAGTAGAACAAACACAAAAGTAACGATATTTCGACATAAAAAAAAAATTATAATTCGAATAAGAAAAAGCAATCGTACGTACCCCATGATGACTGAGAAACTCCGACGATTGAAATTAGGGTTGAGAGCTCGAAGACGGAGAAAAGAAGCAGCTGCGTAAATACAAACCCTAATCTGTTAACGAACCTTTTATATACAGGTGGTTTGGGCTACAGTTGGGCCAGTGTCAGCCCAATAAGAATTGTTTGCACTGCAAGATTTGAGCTTTTGTTCCAGATTATGCCAATTAAAAGCCCAATATAACATACTATTTTGTCTAACAGAATGGACTGGCCCAATGAGAAATACAGGTTGGCCCGGCCCGTAAAACATAGTAAGCAAGTAGGGTTCAATTGCCTTGAAATTCGAATTCGACTTGATTAATTTTTCATTAGATTATTTTTTAATATAAAATATAGAGACGAGTTGATTGTGTTAAAGTATTCAGTCATATCGAGTTTAACATTAAAGGTTATTATTATTTCTTTTACATTTTAAAATTCATAAAGTTAATTCAAACTATATACTATGGCATCAAGTTCAATAACAAAAGTAATCAAGTTTCAAACTTAGAACTGTTAAATTTGGAAAAGCCTAAGTTGTATGTCTGAAATTATGTTACAATTTGGTGTGTGAACAAACATTAGTATTTCTTAGACACTTCTTTCGGTGACTATTGACCAATCCTTTTGGTCGAACCATGTTACATCGTTGTACCTAATGTACATATATGACACATCATTTAACGAGTTCAAAGTTCAGGTAATAGTATCAAAATATGGCACTGGATTTGAATTTATCAATCTACGTCTTAAGCCCCTTTATCAATCTTATTTTATTATTATTATTTTTTTAGCGTTACACGGATAGATAACACTTTTTCTATATTCAAACCAGATTTAAACTTGTGACCTTAAGAATAAGATGAAGATTATGCATATTAACTTGGCATGTGTTATATGAAAAATACGAAGTTTGGTGGTCAACCCCACTGATTCATATTGTGTATCAATCTAACTTCCTTACTACATAGGATGACTTACTGCCCAAATTGAGAGAAGCAACTGTATGACTGTGCGAGTCGGGCCAAGTAAAGTTTTTGGTTAAAATTTCTGCAAGACACCAATTTGGTATTTGAGTTACTAACTTTTGCAAGATGGCAACAACTTTTTTAATCATACATGTAATAGAAAACTAATAGCAAACAGTAATGATGGAAGATATATAGACTCTCGAGTTGATCACTTGTGACAATAGATTGTAAATCATAGGATCCAAAGCATGCATGAAAAACAAAAATCATGTATTAATATTAATGCGGAAAAATAGAGAAATGACCGGTCACATACCTTCAGCCATTGACGTTTCAAGTGAGTTGCAATAAACTATAAAATTTGTGTACAAAACTGGATGTTTCTAAGCCTAAGCAAACTCACGAGAGATGGTGTAAAAGATTAGATGAGCTCTCGGCTTAGGGACCGTTTTATATATATTGTTTTTAAACAACATTTTTCCATCAAAAACATTAGGAAGATGTGAGCAGTTTCAAAAGTACGTGATTCAATTAAAATAGCGTAGATTAGAACGTTATCCGACAAATGAGGGATAATTTCAAATATGGGATCACATTAAGATACGTTATGAAGCGTTACAGTCTCCCACTTAATCCCAACATTTCTTCATACCAGATCCATGAAACTTTATGCTTAAAAGAAAATGAATAAAATACATGAATCATAGCGATAAATCCTCTTAGAACGAGTATTATCTTCCATGTATTACAATGCATTTTATCTCCTAGGTCAGCCTATTATGTGATAACATAACTTAATGAATAACCTTATGTTTATTCTAGGTCCAATAAAAAAAATGTTATTTTCAAAATAATTAATGTGTAGAGCAAAATGAGGAAAACTTCACAAATGAATAAGAGTTTCACAAAAACAAAAATCGTTCATACAACGAAAATTACATGATGGAACCAA
>JAYMTB010001897.1:0-10134 GCA_036897585.1 Francoa sonchifolia | reverse complement strand
TTCAAGTTTGATACAAAAGTTACCCCAAAACAGAATTCTTGGCTCGAACATCAAGATTTATGTCACATGTATATTTGTTCAGTCCAAACCTCTCATATTTGTTCCTTTCGGTGTCAATTCCTGGTGTGACATCGATTTGGAATTTATGAAAATTTCATACTTGATGATCTAAGAAGTCCGAAACAATTGTTAAGGATGTTTTCCTTTTCTTTTTTATCATTAATAATATTATTATTATTGGATTTTAAAAATAATAATAATTATCAAATGAGACACGTAAATCTTTCAAATTGAAAAGCATTGAAATTGATGTAGATGTTTAAAACTATGTGCTTTAAAATCTACAAGCTTCTTGAAACCAGCTTCAGAATCGAGACTAACGGTCAATTCCCAGAGCCTTCATTCCCTAACGGTCAAGTTTTGCCTTTTTGACTATCCGTTAGAATCAACTTAATCAGCTGCTCCACGGTCCACCATTAACTAGTTCATATATTAACTAGTTGAAATAAATTTGAAAACTGACTATATCTTAAACCAGTCTTATAATTGAAATAATTTCCAAAATCCACAATATATTTTTTACAGTTAGATATAAGTAAAGTTTTAAGATTTTGTACCGCGTACTAATGGTGGACTCCGAACCACCAGATCATCAGCCGCCATTATTATATTATTGCCAAAAGAGGCTGTTGAGAAGCCGTGACAGATTAAGTTAACGAAATCCAGTGCTGAATTGCTAGTTGAATTGTCGAAATTTTGAGAAATGGCAGAAAATTCTGGAAAGAAGAAGATAATGGTGGCAATTGACGAGAGTGATTGTAGCCATTACGCTCTTGAATGGGCGATTCTGAATCTTAAGGATTCCATCGTGAATTCTCAGTTTATAGTCTTCACTGCTCAGCCGAATTCTGATTTTGGTTACGCCTATGCTTCCACTATGGGCGCTGCACGTATGTTGTTAGGTTTAGTATGCATATAAGGTGTTTGATGTATTGCTTCAATGATGATTTTGAGTGTTTTCTGTTGTTGTTTTGGTGTGTTTACAGCTATTGAATTGATCACATCTATTCAAGAGAATCATAATAAGCTGGCGGTAGCTCTTTTGGAGAAAGCTAAGGATATCTGCAGCAAACATGGGGTATTGAATTCTCCTTGTTCTCTTTTTCAAACAACTTTGTATAGCTGACCCAATTACGCTATCATTTGTTTTACTCATTGATTCTTATGAAATTTGAAATTTTAAACTTTTCTCTAGAAGTTTTTTCCCCTTTTTGTACTTCTAAAAAGTGACATGATTTATGATTATTAGCAAGTTTTGTCATGTTTGAATGAATGGGTACTAGTTTTTTTATCTGGGTATTCCCGTACTAAATTATTTGTGGCATATGAAATTGGTTGAGTTTTAGTAGTTCTGAAGGTTGTGGAAGTGGATTTAAATTACTGGATTTGAAGGGAAAAAGTTGAATAAACAGAGTAATCTGTAACAGCAAAATGTTTATGGCTTGCCTAATTCTTCATATTTCTGATATGCGGAATGATTATCGAATTGAATGATTAATACGTCGTATGAGGATGGTAGCTAACTTGCTGTTTGTTCCATTGTTACATAATTTGCACATCTGTTGAAATCTCTTGAAATTTTATCTTGTGAAATTTAAGCAGATTATTGCAGAGACACTGACAGAAATTGGTGAGCCTAAAGAAGCAATATGTGAAGCAGCAGAAAAGTATGATATCCAATTGCTTGTACTAGGCAGCCATAGTCGAGGTGCTATACAGAGGTTAGTCTCAACTTTATGAGATTTTTTGTTTTATCAACAAAGTTAGCAATTCTATATCAAGGATACATTTCCTAACTTCGTGTTTGCAAGAATGTTTCGATGTTCATCAGAACCTTGTTCAGTTAGGTGTCTAACAAGCTCTTGTGGAATTAGTCATTCCTATTTGTTCGTTAGTCGTTGGTTCAGTAAGTGAAATTAGTCAGGCTTGTGTTGATACTCGAAAACAAAAAGTTGATGCTTATATACTTGAAATTGGTCTGGAGGATAAGTATTAACCAATATGTGAAATTCCATTGTGGATTTAAATGCAAATATGTGCATGATAAAATTTTTGCTAATCTATCTTGGAAGATACGTATGATACTAGAAAAAAGGGAGTTCGTGAATTTGTGAAAATCGTTGCATTTTGTACTATGTTTTCGTATGAAAACTAGGTAATTAGATCTATGATATCTCCATGAACACGAATACCCGACTCATGTTGACATGAATCCATCACAAAATGAAAGAATAAATTAGGCCCAAGTCATAGAATTGTGACTTCGC
The DNA here is from genome assembly GCA_036897585.1 of Francoa sonchifolia. Taxonomy (NCBI): domain Eukaryota; kingdom Viridiplantae; phylum Streptophyta; class Magnoliopsida; order Geraniales; family Francoaceae; genus Francoa; species Francoa sonchifolia. The sequence goes on along the minus strand of JAYMTB010001897.1, from coordinate 7,807 downwards.
TGAATCTATATTATTTAAACTAGTTTTTTAGTCGAGTTATGTAAGTACTAACAGCAATTTGCGTGTGCAGGGCATTTCTGGGAAGTGTGAGCAATTACTGTGTGCATAATGCAAAATGCCCTGTTCTTGTAGTCAAGCAACCTGCTGTCTGAAACAAATATTATCAGCTCCTTGTATATCTCAAACTTGAATCCGAAGCAGAATAAGAGAGTTTCTACAATGTATCATATGTTCATCATAATAAATGCAGAATTTACTTATCTTTATGAACTATTAACTGTTTTAGTTTGAATATATTGCTCAATCCAAATTCAAGAAATCAAAATCCTCCACTTTCATTCATTTTCTCACCAAACAAATGCCAACTAAACTCCACAATCCACTTTGTACTGCCTACTATCTTGCATGATATTTAAGCGGAAGTTGTTTACACTCTTACTTAAAGCAAAAAAAAGGAAAAGAAAAATGCCCTCTTAAAACTCGAATTTATCTAATATGAGACAAGCAACTACACATAGAGCAGCCAAATTCTCACAAAAATGATTTTACAGCTTTGAAACAACCCTAAGGCAGTGCCCATATTCAACAGAAAAACAAACAAAACAAAAAAAAATTGAAAATAATAATTGATATTTATTTTTCTTTTCTAAACAATTAATTAATAATTGGCTTCAATACCTTTGACCCTTGGACTATTGTTCGTGTAACAAATAGCTCATGGACTTTCAAAAATCTCAAAGAGCCCACTGTGAGCCTCCGTTTAATCCTTCCGTTAATCTTCTGACATGACATAAAAATTGATACACTTGACAAAATCAAAAAGTCTTTCCCTATGCAAACAAAACCAAGAACCCTGATTCGCGAAATCCTAATTCGTGAAATCTGATTTTAATTATCTGAAATCTGAAAGTGAAGAGAAATCTGAATACCATTGTTTTAATTATTTCAGTTTTGGTATTGTGAAACTCATTTTCTTTCACGGGCAAAGAATAATAGTATAAGTATTGGTATTCGAAGGGAAATTATTGATAATCTGTATAACAATTATTTCAGATTTCTTTCATTTTCAAAGTCTGATTTTGAACTTCATCTTCACGAAATAGGGTTTCACAAATTAGGGTTTCGCGAATTAGGGTTTTTGGCTTTGTCTGCAAAGGGAAAGACTTTTTTATTTTGTCAGGTGAATCAATTTTTATGTCATGTTAAAGGATTAACGGAAGGACTAAACGGAGGCTGACGACATAGGGTTAAAAAAAACGTTCATGAAACTCTTTAGAATTTTTAAAAGTTCATAAAACTATTTGTTATACGAACAATATTTCATAGGTCAAAAGTATTAAAGCTTAATAGTTATAAATTTAAATTTGGTACACCCAAAAATTGGTTACATATTTTAACGTTTGGTTGGAGAGAGACAATTTTTATCAAACCAAAGGAAAATATATATCCAAACAAAAGAAGCCACGTGTGACTCCGACGTGTCACCCATGGAGCCCACCTTGTCGTTTGACTGACCGTTTAGACCTAAAAATCCCGCCACCAGATTTCCCAACTACTATCCACCCACCACTAAACTCAAAACCCTAGCATATATATACACATACAAAAATTGTACCAAAAATCTCTACTAATTCTTACTGATTTCAAAGCTATAAACCCTAAAAATGGGTTCATTTGTCGAAGAAGACGAGAGGAAATTAATGATCGCCATTGATGAAAGTGAATTCAGTCATTATGCACTTATGTGGGCGCTGAAAAATCTCAAAGAAACTCTTGTGAAATCAGGGATTGTAATCTTCATGGCACAGCCGCAGCCTAATTCCAATTACACCTACGCTGCCTCGCTAAGCTCCGCTCGCTTGTATTGCTCTGTTTCCGCCAGTTAGGTTCCTTCTCTCTCTATATGTATACATGTATGTATATAAGTATATCTAAATGATGTATAAGTAAGTAATAATCGATTCAACGATTTTTTTGTTAGTACTTGAATTTTACGAGTTTGAGTTTTTAGAATAAGTAGTTGCCCACAAATTGTTCAGTAAAAGTCCCCAACTAAATTTTGGTTTTTAATATTTATGTGTTTGATTATCTCGATATAGCACCAGATTTGGTAACATCTGTGCAAGAGAATCATAGGAAGCTTACAGTGGCTTATCTGGAGAAAGCTCAGGATATTTGTGCGAATCATGGGGTATCTTTTTTACTTATTAGAGTGAAATTTTCTTTTTCATTTCATATTTTCTTGGGAGCCAAACACTACATTAGTATGTATTTTGTTGCATTTGTATAGGTAAAGGCAGAGACAATTACAGAAGTTGGGAATCCTAAAACAGCAATATGTGCAGCAGTACAAAAGCACAACATAAAAATGCTTGTTTTGGGTGAGCGAGGACTCGGAAAAATTAAAAGGTTTGTTACCTTTTTTCGTGTAAAATTTCAGTCTGTGTAGTCGTGTTGGACAAATTTTTAGTAGTGGTGGTGCTGTTGATGCAGGGCTTTTCTGGGGAGTGTGAGCAATTACTGCCTTCATAATGCAAAGTGCCCTGTTCTTGTTGTGAAGAAACCATAATCAACATGAATATGGTACATTGCAAATTTGCTATGCCGGAATTTTTATTCCTGTCTCAGTTTGTTGAAATGCTGTTATTTCGAATGTAAATCATCTACTTGATGTGGGATTAGCGCAACAGTTTAAACTTTGGGTTATTTACCAACCAATCTTAAATTTTAGCATCGTTCAAATTCTATAAGCAAAAGCGTTGAATCACAGTAAAACTCGCCTATAATGTAATTGAGTTTTGTATTGGCTCGTTTAATATTGATAGACTAATTACTTTGATAAGCTATTTCCCTAAAATCATTTATACAACTTATATCAAAAACACATTTTTCAAGCTATCCAGATGAAACCTATGCTTGCAGTGAATCTAGAACAACATATTCTATTTGCTGCACAGCGCGCAATTCAATAATAATTTTTGCTGAAGTTTAAAACCAAGTTTCTTTGAAACGCGATTTTAGGCGGTTAGGTTGTCAAAATGCCCAAAATCACTTTCAGACAGGCCTGAGTATAACTCTGCTTCGAGTGGGCTAAGCTGGGTTGGGCTGCAATTTAACAAAAGTTTCCAGCCCAAAACATACATAAGCTAAACCCATAAACCATAATTTGCTAGAAATGGGCCGGGGCGGGCCTGGATGGGGTTCAACAGAAATTTCCAGCCCAATAATAAAAGCTGACAAAATCGTTAAAACTTTCGCAGTTTCTATCAGGAAGGATCCAAAAGTGTGGAGAAGTTAGTTGTTTGGAAACCACTAGTGTTGGTTTTCCAAAGTCAAATTCATATGTTTGACAAAATCAGCATGTGAAAATTATGAATAAAAATAAAATTTCGGCGTGTAAAATATGTTATCAAACAAGGTATATGTATGAATATTCGAAACTATATCTATAGGCCAGCTGGAAACAGTTATTAGGGTTTGAATCAAAATCTTTGAGTCAACCAAGAAAATTAAAATTGCAATTCTTGTAGCTTAAGCAATTAGATTTTGAGAATTAATTTGTATAATTTTTTTGAAATATATAACCGTGAACAAAATTAGTTAATTATAGTTACCTAAATTTTGTATCAACAAATGAAAATTACTTTAATTTCATGGTCGGTCCATATTTTGTAGTCCTTATATTAGTGTGTAATGTCTCAATCAACCTACCCATGTGATTCATGACCATTACTTTATATTAATTTAAAAATGGGAATACACATCATATTTCTTCATTCTCCGTCCATGTCCATGTCCATGTCCATGTCCATGTCCATGCCCATGTCTTTCTCAGCCACATTTAACTTAGCTTTGGGCCTTCTTGAAAGTAGGCCCACTTACCTAGATAATACTCAAAAAGTGTTGAAATTCAATCATGGAAACTGAAATCATTAGTCCATCTTTTTCTAACTATATAATTTGGACAATTTGTAGATCTAGTATGAGAGTATAAAATTTTGTGTCAAAACTTGACATATTACAGTAGCATAAAAATTAGGAAATGTATCCAAAAAAACGAAAAATAAAGATAAAAGGCCTCATAAGTTAATAACATAGCACATGAATAAGGTGGGAACCTCAAGTTATTCGTGGGAAATGGGACCCACCACAAATGCATGCTCACGAAATCATAGGAAAGTAAGCCCCACATAAATAATAACTGGAAAGTCCCAAAATGTACTGCTGTCAAAATTGTATATCAACACGTGTCATCAACGTATTCGCTCTCAATCGTAAAGAAACTGCCCCGCCACAAGCCAAAAAGTTAGCGACTCGGCTCACCACATCATCACCGGGTTAAAACTCAGTGACTCGGCATCATTTCTCTTACCCCTTTTCTGACGTGGCCCTTAAATCCCTCGCCAAATTTTCAATCATTATCCTCCACGTCACGTTTACTTAATTTCCCTTCCACTTTCCCTTTTTTTCCTTTATAAAAACCCAATCCCTTCTCCATTTCCAAACCTCCTCTCTCAAAGTTTCCAGTCCATCAATATTGTTGTAATTTCCGTATTATTTCAGGGGTATTTTTGTCTTTCTATCAAATTTCAAGCTTTTCCGGCCATGGAGATTCCGGTGATCAACCGATTAAGCGATTTTGAATCTGGAATTAATTCCTTACAAAACCCATCTCTATTTTCTCAATCTTTCTCAATTTCCGGCATCGAAAAAATCACTCAAACATTTATTTTCTGGAAATGGGGCGCTTTAATTCTCGCTTTATTGGCAATTTTCAGAACAATGGTAGATCGATTCAAAATTACAATAATCAAATTCCGGCAAAAAAATCATCAATTAATTACAGAGCCGCTTCTCAGACATTTCACCGATGAGGATGATGACTTCGAAAGCGATTCTGACGAAACGACGTCGTGTTCGTCGTTTGAAGGTGAGGAAGAGGTTGAATCTGTATCATCGGCTGAAGATTTGCAACGGATTGATGAAGATTTTACTGTGAAAAATTCCGGTAGTTATTTTGAAGAACAGGGGCAAAATAGGAAAGTGAAATTACGCCGGCACCGGAGTATTGGAGATTTGTTTTCGTGGTCCGAACTTCTTAACGGTAACAGCGTTGTTAAGCTGTGGGATAATCTTGGATTACAGCTAGATCTCGACAATTTAAATTCAATTTTGGAATCCGATTATTTAATTCCAGCGATTTCCACGGCATCGTTGGCCGTGATTGTTTCCACCGGGAAAAACGATTTTAACACTGGCGCGTTACAAATCTGGGACATGCGCGTCGAACGTCGCGTCCCGGCGATACATTCACAATTCCGATCCCGATCGGGGAATCTTGTCGGCGTTAATTTTGACGGTGTTCATAAGGTGTATATGAGTGATATTAAGACCGGGGATTTGACCGTTCGTGATTTACGGAGACCGAATTCGCCGTTAAAGCATGTAACGGAATATGATTACGACGGTTGTTTTGAATCGGCCATGACTCGGTGGCGTGACGCCGTTAGTTCTTACCTGTTTTAGAGAATTGTAACGGCCGGAAAAAATTGTCCATGATAAATAATTAATGGACGAATTTGTAAATATCAATTTAATATTTTAATTAATAACTCTTATTACTATTTTGGTTTAATTTTAAATTTGTCAAAATTAAATTTATTCAACTTTGTTGAAAAATTACTCCTAATATATATACACATTACTAACACGACTGGATAACAATATCGTGTTTAAATTGATTTGTGATTTTGTCGTATCAATTAATCTTTGCATTGATTAATATAAAGTTGAGTTAGATCGGAATAAAATGACTAACTAGTCTCCGCATATTATAAAATAATTAATACAATCAGACAACTTTCGTATTAATAATAAATTAATTGGTTAATTAAAAATAACGTTTTTTTATTAACAATGGAATGGTGGTTAGGAGGAATCTAATTAATTAAATAAAATAAAAATTTTGGGAGAAATTGAACTATTATTTAATATGTAATTGGTAGGACAGATAATAAAACAAGGCGTGTAGACATCACTTTGATTGCGATGATAAGTATTAAGATTTTTAATTTCATGTATAATATTGAAAATTATTTATTTAATTAGAGGACTTACTATTATTTTATTTTTTTGATTGATCTTATAATGTATTAATTTCAATTATATTAAATTGGAATGATCCCATTTGATTCTATTAGGATAGCACCCAAATTTTAATCAAATTGAAATTAATGTAATTGCTTAAGTTCGGCTTTTGTGAGTACTGATTTTTTTAATTAAAATATTTTGTGTTTTTGTTTTAAAATATTAATTCAAATGTACTATAATAATATAATAAACATGAAAGTAATAACTTATTTTTGTACAAATTTTATTTTAGTTGTTACAACAAACTAGGTTTACTTATTTCAGTTCAAAATTTTAGAGGGCAACTCAATTAAACCCAACAAGAATGACCATATATCCCAATTTGATTAAATAGTTGTCCTTTTTTAATAGGTTTAAAAAATCATGTGGGGCTAGGCCCAAACTAATTTGCATAATTAAGATACAAAAATAGGCCTCGCATAGAGGTGCACAAAAGGTCGGCCGGATCCGGCTTTCCAAAAGTCCGATTTTTTGTTGACCAAGTTGGGCCGGGCTGGCCAGGGCGATTGGCGCCCACCCCTGGCCACTGGAATCATTGGCGTCGCGGGGCTTTCCTCTCAGGTTTTTCTCATTTTGCTTTGTTTTTCGTGTGACTATCAACTTATTTTCATTTTGTTAAATTTATTGATTCTTTCTCATCTTCTGTGATCTATGACACAATTACAAAACTTAGATTAAATACCTAAAAAAGTCTTGAGAATTATAACATAATAAATATAAAAATGTATCTAAAATTCATACAAATTTGCACACTATATAAATAGTCAAAAATTCATATCTTCATTAATTTAATAGTAAATTAGTAAATTAGTAAATTACAATTTTTTTGTGAAATTTGATAAATGAATAATGTTTGTCTTCGATTGATATTTTTTTTTAAAAATCTTCAATTCATCGGGTACTTCTTTGAACCTTAGGTCTTCTTTTAATCTTAATCTTTTTCGCATTCGGTAGTAGTAAACACGATTTTCTCAAGTTCAACGTCTTCATAACTATCTTCAATTGAAATTGTGTCTTGTTGTCTTTGAGCCGCGTCCAAGTAGTCCTTGTAGCAAATGCAAATCTCCATTGATTGGGGAGTTAATTGGCTCATCTTTTCCATCAAAACCCTGCCGGCAAGAGAAAAACAAGATTTTGAAGCTACGCTACTAGCTTGGACCGTTAGTATATATCGGGCCATAACGGGATAGTTTTTTTCATTACCTTCCCCCATTTTAAAATATTTAAATTTTTAAATTCATCCGGTTGAATTAGAATAGTAAAATCAGTTGTAGTGTATAAGTTATACTCCATTACTAAGGCGGATGAACTAGTTCTAGATTTCTTCCTAGTTATTCCTGGTTACTTTTGCTCAAATAATAAATTAAAACTATAAGAAGATGAACTAGACATAGTACTAGGTAATTGTCACCACGATTATATTTTGAATAATAATGGTTATAAATTTTTTTAAAATTCATTAATAACATTTTCAAAATTTTCTTCTAAATTTAAGTTATTTTGAATATTATCTAAAATTACTTCTACACCATTAAGATTACACAAAAGATTTAAAACGGTAGCACATGAAAACATAAAAGGAATTTCTTCATAGTATTTACAATATTTTTCGAACATTATTATAATTAAGTCATTCCAACAAGGATCATCTATGTAT
>JAYMTB010001896.1:0-10135 GCA_036897585.1 Francoa sonchifolia | reverse complement strand
GGGGTAAAGGGTCATTGTCAAACTTACTAAAGGCTCCGACGCCTTTGATAATCTAAACCAGCTAGGTCGAGTATGACGTTTTTGAGAGCTATCCATGATATCGTCGAAAACAAGGAAATACGATTGAAGCTGCAAGATTCAATGAAAAAAAAGCGTAAATTGTAGGAAAAAGAAAAAAAAATTCAAAAGTGATTTTATGTAGCCATACCCATTGAATGCACCAGCCAAGCACGCTGACAAGGAAAATTTCGTCTTTGGTTAGTTCTTTCCCTTGTTTCAGTAACTTGTAGCTATCAATGACAGACCTCCCTCGGCTTAATTGTCCTGCCACAGATGACGTTTAAAACACAAATAAACAATAAAGCAAAACCCTTTATCTATCAACTCAGATTGCAACAGAGTCATAAACAAAGAAAAATTAGTCAATACACGAAAAATTAATATGATTTCTGTTCCCACCTTTGAATACATTGTTATCCAACATCTGCAACAAAAAGGGGCATAAGATCAGAACTCTCATAACCGTAGAAAGGCCACAATGTCTGCATGTGTGCAGCTATATAGAATCTAACGATAGATACTCTCCGTTTTTTCTAACAGGGTTTGCCCTACAATATTGTTGAACTACCGATTGACTCCAAAGTTTAACCCGATAGATAATGAGTCAAATATATATATCTAACAAACCGACAATTTTCGTCAACTTGAAATATGAATAACATAGCCTAACTGTTAGACTGACATAATCAGTAGTCTCAACACAAAATGCGTAAGAACTTTGACCCAAAAGCTTAAGCTAATAGCCAGCGAGTTCTCGAATCAACAGTAGCCTTATACAGTCTGAATTTCAGAAAACTGACTAAAACTACAAATTTGCAATTCAATTATGCGATCCAAAATAGTGTTAAACCAAACACTGAATCTGAAATTCAGCAAAATAAACTAAAACGAAAGAACCATCATAAAGCAATTAATAGATCACAAATTCACGAGAATCGTCTGTATATTCAAAAGCAGGATCATTAAGAAGCTCTGATTTCAAAACTGAGTAAACTTTCAAAAATTCCGACTTCCAATCACTCATTCTTTACGAACAAGATGATCGGAATTTCCGATACACGGATTTTTATAAAGCCACTCTGTGAAAAGGAAACCATTCAAAACGATGTCGTATTGAACATGTCGTTTTCCGGAATCTGCTGTCGTTTTATCTTTCTCTTTTCTTTGTTTAATAATTTAAAAAGTTCTATTGGAAAATTATCAGTAGTCATAAATGGAAATAGTGATTTTTCCCATAAATTATGTCAACAGTTGGACTTGAAGTAGTAGAGTAATATCAACTGCAATTAGTATATGACTCGTAGTTTGAACTTCGTAGTAGTTTGTACGAAATAATGTTACAGTTTGAATATTAGACATCTCGAGATATACAAACAAACAAAAAAATGATCGAATCATTAAAATGCGTGTATCTATATATATATACACACACAAACGCTCACGCACACTCTCTCAAAATGTAAATTTCCCTATAGTTTTGAATTACTGGTGAGCTCTTTGTACAATGAATACTCACTCAAGCAACTCTCGTGCTCTTTTTTCTCGATTTTTTTGGCAATATCTGAGTAACTTGTAAATACATTAAAATCACGCAAGCGAAAAAGGGGTAAGAAATGAAAGGAAAATGGTGTAGTATTCAGCTTCTCTGGATTGTTTAGCCTTTTTTGGTTATCTCTCGAGTTCTTGTTTACAGAGAGGGCAACAGGATATGATTTTGAGCCATTGATCAACGCATTTGAGGTGAAACATGTGAGAACATGGTAACCGTCTCACTTCTTCTTTTTCTTTGTACTTTGCAAGGCAAATGCAGCATTCCTGCCAATTTCAATGCAAGAAAACAAGGATTAAAACTCGCAAAAAAATTGAGTTTGAAAGTACCGTAGTGTTTTTTACTTACTGGATCATCATTTGCACGGGCGTCAAGCTCTATGTTGCTTTCGATTTCTTTATATCTCCAGCTGGGTAATTTGGAAAGTTGATCGTCGCACGCTCCTCTATCAGCGGATCCCATGTTCATGTTGTATCCGAGGAGGCTGCTGATGAGTGGCACGCAGCAGCAGAGTAGGAGGAATAGTAAGAATGGAAACGAGTAACAGATAGCATTCCAAGCAAGGAGACATATGCAGAGGACATGAAGTTTTGGAGCTAATCGAAAAGAATGGAATCGAGAATCGAACACCCAAACATTACCCATCACAAACCATATTGCAAAGAACAGTTCAAGCGAAGTCTGGCATTTGTACATCAAGTGTGAGTACCTATAAATATTGAACCAAATATGCATTTCATCCTAAACGTAACGTGACTGTTAATAAAGTGATTGAAATGGATTATAACACCTATGTTGTACCTAGATTCTTCATTTCCCCGCTGCTGTTCCATATCAGAAAGGCTAAAACTGTCGCCTTGAGTCACGTGAAGATTCCGATAGCGTCCATATAGTAGCAATAAACTGAGGAAACAGCCAACTTCATAACCAACAATCCATATTCTCATAGGCCATATGGGCTTCTCCCTTTTCGAAATACTCAAGGTAAATGTTGTGATACTGATTTGCACAAGCAAAGCTATTAATTCAAGGATCATCCAAAAGCTAGAATTGAAAGGATTGGACCCAAGATCAGATCTCGATCCATTCTGGTAATGGAACACTCTTCTCAAAAAAGCAAACCACCTAGCTCTAGATATCCTCATTGCTGTCCTTGTCAAGAACGAAGAAGGGGATGCACGCGAAGCCCCGTGTCTCACACCCACTACCATACGATCTTCTCCCACCGGAGAACTTGATAACGATACCCCAGCACCTGGATTACACAATGAATCCGGTGGAAAGAAGTAACGGGTATTCATCAAGGAATGAAGAATTTTGTCAACTCCAAGCTTTAAGCTGCCCAAAGTATAGAAACAAAATTCGATCACCCACCTAGTAAAATTTACCCAAATCCAGTCTACAATTGACGAACACATACGTAAAGACACTAAATAATGATATTCGAGTAATCATCAATCACCACAGATAAATTCATATCTATAACCGCTACAAGTCCAACAATCATAGAAGTTAATTACTACGCAAATACGAGTTATACGAAAGTTCTAGTAATAAAAATTGTCCTGCAAATCATCAAAAGACAAATCCATCATAAATTCTACCAATAGATTCGTCAACTGAAATATGATGAGCAATCAAATTCCAACAAAATCAATGAAACTTCAAAGAGGGAGCTATAGAATTACCAGAAGAATCACAAATCCCTGATTGAGAAGCTCATATCTCTCAGATTTTACTGCTTAACTGCAGCAATCACAAACCCCCAATTTCCAGATCTGAAAATCTCTAATCTCAAAACCTAAGAATTTCTAGGGTTTTAGCGCCAAAATCGAAAACCTCCCAAAATTTCAATTCCAGTTTTGGGGGAAACAAAATCCCATAAGAACTACGAACAAACGCAACGAAATCGAAACAGTTTATAGAAGAATCAACCAACAGAAGACGAAAGAAACGGATTAAGACGATTACGACAGGAGGGTGGTGAAAGTGGGTAACGCAGATAATGACCAAAAATCAACAACTTTTGCTTCGATTTCAAGAAAATCAGAAAAGGGTTTGGAGAGACATTAACCGGTGGCCTAATTTCTCTCTGGCTTTTGGTTAATCACAAAGCAAACTGAAAAGAAATGATCTGCTGTACTATTGAAACCCTAAAAAGTTTCAAATGAAAATTGAAAATTGAGAATTACCCAGAAAGTGGAATTGAGAATCACGTTCGGGGGTTTGAAATTGAATTGAAAACTTGGATGAATTTGAATTCTTGGCGGGTACAGTGAAGATTGTAAATATAGGTCTAAGGTTTGGCAGTTGGCCACCAAATCCAACTATATTACTTCTTCTAATTTTGAATTACTACTTTAATCATGTTTACACAATCTTTGATTGTCCACAAATTTAGTTCCTAATTATAATTGAATTTGGTTTGAAATGAGTTTAACAATTGACCATCACGTAGATTTATTCTATTGGGACAAGTATAAATTACATTATTAGATATTATTTTACACATAAAATTCAAATCATTTATGACAAGTCATTATAAATTGATAATATGACTCTAATCTTATCTTATCATCTCATCATATAAGATGCAAGTGGAATCTATAAATATCTATTTAATTATTGTTTTTTCTTATTAAATATCTGTTTTGTTTTTGTAAGTAATTAATAATGCACTACCACATTATTGGGCTTTAGCCTGATGAAATTGGGCCCGACCATTAAAAATGGGTAGCCCAGATAAAGCCTTATAAGCCCGGATCAAACTCTGTTGGGTTTTGTTTTACCCGACCCGTTCATATCATATGGTCAAACCCTACCTTCGAACCAAAATTCTATTCTCTCCGATCTTCTCTCATCGCGCGAAGAAGGGTTTGTTCGACTGGATTTGAAGAAGTTTGATCTATTCTACAGGTGAATTTCATTTATAATTTGTGTAGTTTTGGTTTCTTGATCATTCGTTAGGTTTTCTGTCATGGAATTTTCCGTTTTTTGGTGTTAGGGTTTCGATTTATTGTTTTGAATTGGTAGTTTATGCTGTTTTTTGCTTTAAGAAATGGAAGGAAGAGGAAGGAGGAGATGTTTTTAGACTCCTCGAATGTATGGTTGAGCAGTATTTCTGTAATCGTGAGGGGTTAGGGTTTCTGTGCTTGAGATAAAATTATTGATAGAATCAAAGAACTTGATGATTAATTTTTATATGAGAAATGAGTTTTTTAATAATGGTTTGTGGTCGTGGCAGTCTGTTTAGGTCATCAATTGGTCTTGCAACTTAGCCGTGTACCTTAATGGTGTGCCTTGTAAATACTGTTATTTCTATGAATCGCTTGGTCACAAAGTATGTAATTGGATCCATGTCAGCATTTTGTGCAAAGCGGAACGAAAAGTATGGAAAAACTTCTGCCAGTTTGGCATTAAACTGTTCTGATTGAACTTTGAAAGGAAATTTAAATATCTGATTTATGATGACTTCTTTCACCTATATTATTGTTAGACATGTTTTTTTATGGTTTAGTTCTGATTTGGCAGATATCTTAAGGTTAGTGAGAAGGCATGACGACTGCAGCTCGACCTACATGGGCACCTGCAAAAGGTGGTAATGAACAAGGAGGTACTCGGATTTTTGGCCCCTCCCAGAAATACTCTTCACGGGATCTCGCAGCACACACAAACCTGAAACCCAGGTATGTTTTTCTTTCGTTATACATCTGAACTTTCGGTGTGCTTGTATGAATGAGCTCATTAAATATATATGCAAAGGAAAAGTAGTTGTTGGTGTTGTCTAGGCTTGTCCTTGTTGTGATTTCAATCCATGCTAGTATTTGTTTTATTAACTTTTCATGCACGTCTTTTGACATTGATGTGTGAGTTTTTTTATGATTGGTATGTGTACATTACAGAAAGGAAGGGCAAGATACCCATGATGAATTGAAGAACAGGAACCTTCTTGAGGAGCTGGAAGAGAAAGAACGGAGGCATTTTTCTTCAAAGAATAAATCGTATAATGGTAGAGAACACAGTTCTTTTGTTACCTTGTTCAAACAATTTTTCCTTGCAAAATATGATTTTTTTTAATGGTTGGTTGCAGATGATAGAGATCGCAGGAAGGGAGGCCATCTTCTTTTGGAAGGTGATTAATTCTTGCTCTCCTGATTTATTTTGGTAATAAACTATCCTTGTAAATGTTTACCTTCTGAACTTGGTGCATGAGTAAAATCAGGGGGAAAGAGGGATGTTGAAGACCGTATAGTTCCGCGCAATGTAGATGCCGATGATTCTGATGTGGAAGTCAATAGTGATGATGAGAGGTTGGTGTTTTTTGGCGTGTATGAATTTATTAATTGTCTGTTTGTTTGATTGGCTCGACTAGGAATTTAATTTTTGGTACTTTCTTTTCTCCATTTGGTATGGCTGCTCATTCATTTTGGTCACTTGTTTGACTTTCATTTCTCTGATCATTTTGTGTCAGTGATGACGATGATGATGAAGATGACACAGAGGCTCTTCTAGCCGAGCTTGAACAAATAAAAAAAGAAAGACAAGAGGATAATCTGCGAAAGGTAATCATTATTTTTTTCAGGCATATCTGTCGTCTCTTCCAACTTAGGCGTAGACTTTAAGTGTACTATCTAACTTAATATCTTGAATTATGCCCTTTGTGAAGTTATGATAACAAACTGCTAACTGGTACTAGTTATTGGGTTAGGTGTCCAACACCAGATTTAAATACTTTCTCGAAAATATTACATTGTTTTCATGGTGGGTGGGGTAAGACTGCCCCTACAATTGATGCTTCTCTTCCCAATACCCTTCAATGGCTAGGGCTTCATTTTATTTTTTATTTTTTACTTTTTCTGGTTTGAAGTTAATATATTTTTTAATTGCACTTTAATGAGTGTAAAGTTTTAAAGTGACTCTTTTTAAGATTTTTTGTTTTCTATCAATGGAAGGTCTTTTGTCTATCTCTGAAGCTTTTAGCCTGAAAACTAAACAGTATTTATGTCTGTATTCTACTGCAGGAGCAACAAAGGCGGGAGGAAGAACTTAAAGTCAAGGAAGCAGAGCTTCTTCGCGGAAACCCTCTACTTAACAATCCAGCATCATTTACTGTAAAACGAAGGTTCGTAATCATGATATCAACTCCTCACTTGTTCTGTAAACTTTGTGATTCTTGATGATTTGTGCTTGTCCTAACACGATTTCTTTTTTATCAGGTGGGATGATGATGTCGTGTTTAAAAACCAGTCCCGAGGTGAAACCAAGGCCCTTAAACGCTTCATCAATGATACCATCAGGAGTGACTTCCATCGGAAATTTCTGCAGAGATACATGAAATAACTTAGCTATTTGTTTTAAGAACTCCGGAGAATACCCGAGTCTTTATGTACTAAAGAAACTGCTTCTCAATATGTTTTGTGTACCAATATTGACCTATGCTTGGATATGAAGTTTCGGTTTGTACTTGTGACACAGAACTTCCTTTTGATTTGCAAAATCTCGGAATCTTGTTATGGTCTAACAAATGATTATCTAATGGTTGAATCAGACACCTTGTGAAAATCGATGAGGCGACAATACCAATTTTTTATTCTTCGAAATATAGCTTTTATAATAAAACATTATGTTATCATGCAACATGAAACTTCTGAAATCTCACTTATTTTCAACATAATTACAAATTCTTGAATGAATACAAGGAGAATGTACACCTTCTGCTAGACAAACAGCAAGCCGGCAAGAATTATATATATAGTATGACCAATGTGTTTTCACAAGAGATAGATATAGATAAATAAATAAAAAAACAATGTGCACAAATCTAAATGGAAATCGAAATAATTGAACTTGATATGAACACCGTCGATGAAAATGAAAAAATGTAGTCAATCTGCATTGTACTAGTCATTTTTTTGTGGTTCATCAAGAACAAACTCGGCATATAGATCCTTAAGACCGATCACAACTGTCGTTATCAATGGTCCCATAATTGCTCCCTGTAAAACAAGATATCCAAGCACACCGACATAAGGAACTAACCAAGCAATTGCAACATAATTTGAAGAAAAGAGAACGGAAAATGGAAAGGTTATATGCAATATATAGTTCGTAGGTACATGTGAAAATGACAAAAATGAAAGAATTATGTGTAAGGTACCTCGAGAGCAGATGGGAACAATGTCATTCCACCAATGATACTAAGCCCAGTAAGATATGCACTATGACCAGGTATATCCTCCTGAATTTCAGATGTGCCGTAATCCATAATCAAAAGATGAATAATTGACAAGCTGATGGCTACTATCCATCTACCTTCCACTAATAGTTGTACCGCTGCCGGAATAGTTGCAAACCAAGATGGAAATATTGGCAACAGAGGACTAATGAATGCGAGTACCGTTGACATGTATAAGAAATGTATATTGAATAGTCGAAATAAAAGCCAAGTCAGACATCCCTGAAAGAATGCGATTTCAGCTGTCGCTAGAAGAACGCCTGAAATAGCTTGATCAAGAACTTCAACACATCTAATCCTTGCCGAGTTTGAGATTGGAACCATACACATTACTTGCTCTGTCACCCCACCAGATTCTGATGTGATTAGATAATACAAAACCCAGAAGAATACCATTGATTGAGAAACAAAATTGAATACTTCTGCCGCTCCAGATACAATGGAATTTCCGATAGAGAACATAAGCTTTGCACTGCCACCTAAAACAGATGCACTACTTGCAAATACACGCTGCATCACATTCATCCCTCGAACAGCATAGCCTTTTGCCTTCTCAACTAAGTCTTCCCTGGTGATTATAAATTCCCTAAGAATTGCATCCAGCTCGGTATAGATTTGTCCCCATTCCCGATTGGTCAACCTCCTCCTTAAACTTAAAAGCTTCTCCGTATACGGAGATGGGCTAATTAATGCTGTTGATTGCTCAGAAGAGTTAGCGGGTTGATTAATCACAAAGTGCTTAATCCCAGTCACAAACTCAGTCAAGTTATACTGCATTGCCAAACTATCTATCTGTTCTGACACGGTCTCATAAAACTGAGTAGTATATTGATCCACCATTCCGGGCACATCATTCTCTTCCATCCATTTCTTAACACCAATCTTCTCTGCATAATTACTCTCTTCCACATGCAATTTCAATGACAGGACTGCATCTTTCCCCTCAACGCCGATCTTATAAGAGAAAAATATCAAGCCACTCAAAAACCCCACAATCATTCCAACAATCAATCCGATTGCCACAATGGTTTTCAACCGATTCAATAACCCCCTCGTGAAAAAGGCACCAATCGAACTTCTCCGAAAGTTAGTCTGCTTAAAAGATGACATTGCAGACAATGTGGAATTCACATTTTTAGAAGTGAATATAAATCCCAAAACAAGAATCATCAGAGACCCCATACCACCAATCCTCTCATTCGCAATTAGGAAAACACCAAATGACACTAACCACCGGATTAACTTAGAAAACCCACTTCGATTGCGCCTTAAACGATCCGAATTCGGTCTTTTAAGAAAAACCCTTGAACATACATCGTTCATATCAGCAAGGGTACCTGTAAAATCCCTAAAAACGGATGCAGGAACTGCTAACACAGTCTCAGTAAGCCCAAGTTTCAGGGGTTCAGACCAAAATCCAACGAGTATTTCCTGAATACCTCTCAAAGGAATTGAACACAGAATTGCCCATTGAATTGGGCGGAGATATTCTTGTAACAATTTTCCAACAGTATAAAGAACAAAGATCCCAAAAGCAAGACCAGCATGAGCCATGGCGATATAAATAGCAAGACGCACCTGAGAATCATCGGAAATGGTAGTTTTCTGATCTGAATCATTAGATTTTGGTACTGACACCGGCGCATCGGATGTAGTAGTCGGCGGCGAGTGGGATTCAGTTGCTGGACTGGGTTTCCTAATTGAAGCCGATCGAAACATGTCTTGCCAAGGAACGCTGGCGGAATTCAATTCTGAATCTGCGTCACTATATGGGACTAACTCCATTCAAAGAACTTTCATGTTCCAATTCAATATCCGGGAATTCTTAAAACAGGCGGAGGATGGAGGACGGCGGAGGGTGGATATAGAAACCGTTTTTGCAAAGGGGAAATGTGGTGGTCAGAGAAAAAGAAGACTTTTCAAATGAACGGAATGATTTTTTTGGAATTACAGGAAATTCAGATTGGCATTTTCTTAAGTTTTGCCATTTTTACCAATTTCTTGATTTATTAGTTTTAAATTCTTAATTAACACTCTGTATTTATAAAAATCTTTAATTTATTTTTTTTCTGTACTCCATCGCCAGAGACCCATCATCGTCGTTTTTGCTCCGCCGCCAGATCGTTTAGGGTTTCCACCTCGCCGCCATTGTTGTAGTATTTGAATCTTGATCCTCAGTGTCGCTGTCATTCTTCCTTTTTGCTGCAGTTGGATGTTTCCTTTTCATCGCTGATAGGTATGATTTTCCCATTTTTGCCTTTTCACAATGTTCTTCAAATTTCCTTTTTCTT
>JAYMTB010001895.1:0-10136 GCA_036897585.1 Francoa sonchifolia | reverse complement strand
GAACTACAATTCTTATTTGAAAAGTATATCTGTTTGAAAGGTACAAAATCAGTTTATATGCAACACTCTAACCTTATGAACTGGATATGCAAAAAAAAAATTAAACTCTAAACTCTACTTCGCTGCATTAGATGGTTTGCTTTTGTTCTGACAACAATAGGTCATAAATTGGCATGGATTCTTGGTTCTTAGGTTCACTGACATAGGACACTTAGACATAGGCCACTTAGTAGTTTAGACACTTAAGAGTCTTAGGAAACTTGGAGCACAAAGCACACATGGGTCATAGGACATAGAATCTAAGACAAACTGTGACCTGCAATTGTCAGAACACTAGCAAATTATACAAAATGTAACGGCTTATGATATTATAGTCTTAGAATTTTGCATATAAGATCTAATGGTTACAGATCGAGGAAGAAGAGAAACAGAGGAATAAAGCGCATCAATGGTAGATCTTAATCTTTTTCATTTTTGTGTTTCTTGGTCTGTTTCTTTCTGCAGTATTCATTTTCTATATCCAGCTTATTGTATCTATATCTATATAACATCTTATTCATTTTACCGATTTTTGTGGTTATAGGTAAAACTGAGGTTTTCATTTTACCCTTTTGAAGTTTCATTCCTAATTTATGTTTGATGCAGGTATTTCCTCACCCAAACTGCAAATTTTTTGCTGTCTTATTAAAAACAGATGTGCGAAAATCTCTTCTTGCCGAATTGAATATTGATTCACTTGTAACACAGGAAGAAGGATTCAGAAGGCTACTTTAAACTATAATTGTGGTGGAGTGCCGAATGACTCTTCTTCGAGAGCAAGTGTTGAAGGAACTGCAATTCTTTCGTGTTATTCAAATCTTCAGTATATTGGTTTCTAACTCTCAAATTCTTAGTATGGTAACAACATACAACTGGATATGCAGAATTTTAAACTCAAAATTATGATTTGCTACATTAGATGTTTTGCTTTTGTTCCGACAAGAACAGGCCATAGATTAGCATAGATTCTTGGTTCTGTTCACTAACATAGGACACTTAGACGTACTCCACTTAGTACTTAAGACACTTATGAGTCCGCACACTTAGGACTTAAGGACACTTGGTTCACATTGGACACATTGATCATAGGACTTATAATTTATGACAAACTATGACCTTTAATTGTCGGAACACTAGCAAATTATACAAAATGTAATGGATTATGATATTATAGTGTCAGAATTTTGTATATAAGATGTCATGGTTACGGATCGAGGAAGAAGAGAAATAAAGTGCAACAATGGTAAATCTTCTCTATTTTTGTGTTTCATGGTATGTTTCTTTCTGCAGTATTCAACTTACTGATTTTGGTGTGTTATAGGTAAAACTGAGGTGTCATCTATAAAGGTTTTTTTTTACGAGAGAAAATTGCAAAACCAGTGAAGAATCAGATTGCAACAATTCTCACGAAGATTGTCCCTAACAACATTGAAGTGTTGGCAGGCATTTCGATATATTTTCTTAAATACAACTCTTTTAACTATGTTTGTTCTTATCGTACATTTCCAAATTCATATTGTGTTCACAGTTACTTTTTTTATTGTAGGAGAATAACATCTCAATGCCACTTCCCAAGTTAAGGATTGCAGGAGTTGCGTGGCTTTACGAGATGCCTCAGCAACTGCAACTCTAGTTCGTTCTCTAAAATATATAATTCATTTTCAATCTTGTTTCTTAACTCTGTTGTGGCAATAAAATTTTAAACAAATCTTACGGAAAAAGTGGATTCTTGCAGGAAGTTCGTTAGCCAAACCAAATTGCGCAACAAGTGACTGAAATAGTCTCAATTTAAGCAACAACTTCAGTCAGTGATAATGGCAATTCTTCTCATGGCAGGGATTCTATAATTTTTCTCCTCTCTAGAAGGGGGTTTTGATTACAGCAAAATCGTTTTTTCAAAATTCAGGGGGGATTTGAGCCTATCGGAATTGAATGGAAGAACTATCACGAAGATGTGTATTTATATTGCTGTGTGTGCAACTTTTCGGCAGGTATTTCCTAATCTAAACTGCAAATTTTGCTGTCTTATTAAAACTGGATGTGCAAAAAATTCTTCTTGCCGCATTGAATAATGATTCACTTGTGTGCTAACAACTAGAGGTCAGTCATAGACTAACTTCGGACATAGGACACTTAGTGTTTGAGAGACAACACGAGTTTTAAGGATGTTGGTCTTAGGCTTGGACACTGATTTAGGACTCGTATAACACCACAAATAAACACTTGTAAAATCATATATGCGCTGCAAAGAAGAATCTTTTTTTTTGCATATGAATTTATTCTTGTATGCTTTTGAATGTTATCTAATATTTTTATTGAGCAGCTTTTGTGCAGGATTTATTCGAATTCGTTGTAATTAATTTGATTAGGATTTTGGTTTATGTAATTTGTATGTCTTTGGGTGTGGTAGTTAGTTTTAAACTTTAGTTGTGAAATGTTACAATTGGTATTAATTGTTGCTGTGCTCCATCCATCCCATTCATATCCATCTCATTCAGGTAAACACTTTGTTCCATTTAGTTCTCCTTTTTTTTAGCTATCTGGTTTTAATGTGTTTGTAAATAATTGCTGTTGCTAATTCAATTTCAAGCCCAAGTCCAAAACCAATTTCAAGCCCCAGCATTAATCCCAAATCTCCAAAGCCCGAGCCCAAAAATCCAAGCCTTAAGCCCAAATCACAAAAGTAAGCCCAAACCCTAAACCCAAAAGTCAAAGCCTTAAGCCATATTGAAACTCCAAGCCCAAAATCGAAGCCTTTAGCCCAAAATCAAAGCCCAAAAACAAAAGCATTAAGCCCAAAATTGAAGTTCAAATCTCAAAAACCCAAGCCCAAAAATCCAAAGCCCTAAGCAAATCCAAGCCCTAAGCCCAAATCCCGATAGCCTAAGCCCAAGTCCTAAGCCCAAAAATCAAAGCCTTAAGCCTAAATATCGAAACTCCAAACCCAAAGATCCAAGACTTAAGCCCAAAATCAAAGCCCAAACCTCAAGCCCAAAAACCCAAGCTTTAAGTCCAAAATCAAACCCTTAAGCCTAAATATTGAAACCTCAAGCCCAAAAATTCAAGCCTTGAGCCCAAAATCAAAGCCTAAGAATCAAAGCCTAAGCCTAAGAATCAAAGCCTTACGCCCATATGTTGAAACTCCATGCACAAAAATCGAAGCCTTAAGCCCAAAATCAAGGCCCAAATTCCAAATGCCCAAGCACAAAAATCCAAGCATTATGCCCAAAATTGAAGCCCAAATCTCAATAGCCCAAGCCCAAAATCCAAGCCTTCAAGGCCATACCCCAAAAGCCTAAGCCCAAGCCCTAAGCCCAAAAATCAAACCTTAAGCCCAAATATTGAAACTCAGGCTAAAAATCCAAGCCTTTAAGCCCAAAATTGAAGCTCAAATCTCCAAAGCCCAAAATCAAAAGTCCAAGCCTTAAGCCCAAACCCCTAAAGCCTAAGACCAAGCCCAAAAGTCCAAGCACAAAAATTCGTCTTAAGCCCAAAATCCAAGCCTAAGCTCAAAAACCCAAGCATTAAGCCTAAAAATGAAGCCCAAATCTCCAAAGCCCAAGCCTAATAGTGAACACGTTTTACCACTAAATGTGGTCTTATACAATGCCCCTTAATATTTGTCCCCTTTTACACACAATTTGGCGCCACCACATTGAAAACATGACCATATTACCGCCAAGGCCTCAAACGATTTGCCGCCACTCACAAAATAAAACCACCTCCTATGTCGTTCAATCGAAAATTCGCAAACCCTTTCTCTCCGATTCTCCCATTCCTCAATTCCTCTTGTCTATGTGCAAACCATGGACGTAATCGACAATGAGAGTATTGCGTCTGAAATTTCAAAACCCTATATGCCTCCTGCGCTTTCGGAATCTGCCAAAACTCCATATCTGAGTGATCCTGGGTTTCGTGCTCCGGAGGTGACTGTCGAGCGAACGCTTACCAGTACTGGCTCTCGGATTTCTACGAAAATCAAGCAAGAGCCGTTCGTGGAATCGGCAGTGAAACAAGAACTACTGTCTGATATGGAAATGAAGGATTCTGTGAAAGAGGAAATGGAGGATTTTGATTGCTGTCCGGTATTGGTACCGAAAAAGGAGAAGTCAAGAATGTCGTTTGATGAGTATCCTCAGTTAACGAATGCTAAAGTTAGGTCTGCGGAGGAATGTGTTAGTAATAGTATCCGGATCAAAACTGACATGCCGTTTCGTGGAAATCTTCCAGTAACGGAGGCTGTACCGATAAGTGTTTATAGGCCTGATACTGGATTTCAGAGTAAGGTATCTTCTAGAGTAGAAGTAGTTGATTATGATGTTGTTGAGACTTCGTCGTCTTTGTTACACAATGAACATCGCAAAAGCATAATTGTTCCTTGTGATTTAGGGCCAAAACAAGTGGATATCAAGAAAGAAGCAAAAGAAGAAACTAGGTTTAGTTCTGTTGTGGTGAATGATGGGGATTTTCCTGTTGAGCCTGACTGGTATTTGGTTGGAAGGACAGTGGTCACTGGGCTTTCCACCACCAAAGGTAGGAAGTTGGTGGACAATGAGATTGTCAATTTTACATTTCCATCTGGAGGTTCCAGAAATAATGCTCAATTGATTGTTCGATTCTCGACCCAACGTTCTGGAGAGGTTAGTCTCTTATAACATTTTCAAAATCTGATAGATGCCTGGATTCAATATTGAATTTGAATTTGTTTAACTTTGTGTTATATCTAGATTGGTCGGCTTCCAATGGAGTGGGCAAAATGTGTTGTTCCTCTCGTAAATTCCTCAAAGGTTAAAGTTCTTGGTCGGTGTATAGGTGCTCCTTCAAACCTTTCACTGATGCAAGAAATCATGTTGTATGTTAGGTAAAGTTCTATTTTGTACTTCTTTTGCATCGGGGAGAATTTATTCTCACGTGTCTGTTTAGTTCATGAGTTTGAAGCAACATTTTTTATCTGGCACTGACCTGTTTTGGTATACATGCTTTACTAGTTTCTATATCCACAGGTCAATTTTCACAAAGTGTGATAAGTCTTCGTGGAGGCTTGATGCTCCCGCAAATATTGACTCCACAATGTATCCACTAATGACTTTGTTTAAATTGCTGAAACTAACACCATATCAGAAGGTATCATTTGTTCTCGTTGTGCTGTTTGTAATTTGCTTAGGCCTACTGCTGGGTTTTACTTTATAAATGTCACATTCATACCATTTCGTTCTTTTCTTGCTTCAAACAGGCTGAATTCACCCCGGAGGAACTTGATTCGCGGAAACGTTTGCTTAATCTGGAAGTATGTGCTTCCCTTATCTGATTTTATTAACTGCTCATGGAAGAAAATTATATTCTTGGACATTCATAGGAAGAATTAATTCATTTGGTGTATTGATGGAAAATGCATATATTTATTATCCTGATAATTTTCTTACTTACTTCATGCTATTGAGGAGCATTGTGGCGTGCATGGAATTAGCACTCCATTGTGAAGTACCATTAAATTTTTAATGGGATATTCTCCGGCCAACCCATCCCAGATGATAGTGGGGGGAAGGAAATCCTTGCAAAGTACTTTTGATGTTCCCTTGTTTTCATACAGTGCCACTCAATATTATGAAATTTACTGATAGGTACTGTGGATAAATTCTCAAGGTGGCCAAACAAGCCCTTAATATAGATATGGTGTTTCATACTTGCGTGCTCATGTTAGTTATGCACTATGTCATTATATTGTCAAGAAAACCCTTAATTATCAGTATTAATTTTACTTCCCAAATACTGAACATAGGGTAATTCAGATGAAGCTATCTCAGTGTTGCATATGATGAAACGAAGAAAGGGTTGTCCACAAAATCCAGAACAAAGCAATGATGAACCAGCTATCTCAGAATCATCTCTTAATAAGCTTGTTGGTGCTGCCGATATATATAACTTGGAGGTAAATATCTCTAGCTTGCTTTGATTGCTAGGACTCTGTATTGGCCTCTTATTTTCCTTCTATTTTCAGTCATAAGAAATATGGTTGAATGATGATTTATAGTCTCTCAATCTCTTCCACTTACACATACAATTACACAGGAGATGGAACCTCCAAGTGCTCTCATATGTGATCTGAGGCCATACCAAAAACAAGCTCTCTACTGGATGACCGGATTGGAGAAGGGAATTGATGTTGAGAAGGCTGCGTTAACTCTTCATCCATGCTGGGCTGCCTATCGTATATGTGACGAGTATGTAAAATTTTATATTCCAGTTCTTAAAGCAGCTTAGAAGGCAGTATATTGTGTCCACTATTTGAAATTGTAACTTAGCCAACTGTACCATTGAGCAGGAGAGCTTCCTCCATATATCTGAATGTTTTCTCGGGTGAAGCAACCATACAATTTCCAACTGCATTGCAAATGGCAAGAGGAGGAGTAAGTCTATATTATCACTTGACGCCTATTTTATTTTAGTTTTGCTTTTACAATATGCAAGATTTTCTTTTCTTTTTGAAATTCTCTTTATTGTGCTTCTTTGTTGGATATGGTGCTGAGAAAATAACAGTCTATATTGTCCATCTGTAGATTTTAGCAGATGCAATGGGGCTTGGGAAAACAGTGATGACAATTTCTCTGATACTTGCAAGACTAGGCAGAGAAAGCCCTGACAACCAAGAAGATGAGATGAAAGATGCATATGATACTGGAACCATGAAGATTAAAAGTTCTCACGCTCGTGTCTCACATAAAGTTAAAGGTGGCACTCTCATTGTTTGTCCAATGGCATTGTTAGGCCAGTGGAAGGTGAGATTTACTTGTCTGCACAAAGCAAAAGGGTTTGAAAATTCAGTCTGATAAATACTTCTGACGTTTCCAGGATGAGCTTGAAACTCATTCAAAGCCAGAAAGCATATCTGTATTTGTTCACTATGGTGGTGACAGAACCAATGACCCCAAGGTGATCTCAGGACACAATGTGGTGTTGACAACATATGGTGTTCTAACTTCAGCTTATAAATATGTAAGAAAAACTAGGCCAATACTTTTCCTTTTCTGCATGTTGTTTACTTGTGTATCTTCTCACGTACCTGTTAACTTTCTGGTTTAGGACGTAGAGAACAGTATTTTCCACAAGGTAGAGTGGTATCGTATTGTATTAGATGAAGCTCATACCATTAAATCCTCAAAGACACAATGTGCTCAGGCTGCCTATTCATTGTCCTCACACTGTCGGTGGTGCCTGACTGGAACCCCTATTCAGGTCTGTCCAATTGTTTCTTTTATATGGTTCTTTTATTTGTTACCATCTACTTGCGAGGTATGATTTGACACCTGAAAGAAGTTGGGTTTTCATTTTATCTTGGAAAACAAATGACTATGTTTTCAAAGATTTCCTTGATTTAGCATTCTCTTCAAGTTATCCTCATATTGTTTGTCGTTAAGGAAATGAATAATTTACTTATTGTCTAGTTATTTATGGAATTGTGTGTTATCAATTTCTGCAGAATAATTTGGAAGATCTTTACAGCCTCCTATGCTTCTTGCATGTTGAACCGTGGTGCAATTGGGCATGGTATGATGAGACAACTTGAATCTCAAGATGAAATGCATTTTGATCTCCATTACTACTCAACTTAAATTTCCAGACATTTAAGTTCACTTTGCTTCATTTTTTTCTACTAAATTTTATCTTTGTGTAGGTGGAACAAATTGATTCAGAAGCCTTATGAAAATGGTGATCCAAGAGGGTTGAGATTGATTAAGGCTATTTTGAGGCCACTGATGTTGAGGAGAACAAAGGATACAAAAGATAAAGAAGGAGGGTAGGAAATTTCATTTCATTTCAGTACTTTCTTTTGGTCCTTACGATGAGCATCATTTGTCTGTTCTTTGAAATTTAATTTGAATGCACATACTTTCAGGCCCATACTTGTTCTACCTCCCACAGACATTCAAGTCATTGAGTGTCAACAGTCAGAAGTTGAACGTGATTTCTACGATGCCCTTTTCAAAAGATCTAAAGTAAGATTTGTCACTACATATCTTCTGTTCACCCTCATTCTACTGAGACCTTGGAGTTACTTTGCATGTGATGAGGAATGTTGTGTGAATAGAACTTGATGTGTAATTCCCATGAATGTACTTTTAATTGCTTTCTATACTTTAAGGTTGTTTGCGGCCCTTAGCACAGAGATTATAATTTTTTTTGTTATATTTGTAGGTCCAATTTGACCAGTTCGTGGCACAAGGCAAGGTTCTTCACAACTATGCATCTATCCTTGAGTTACTACTTCGACTGAGACAGTGCTGCAACCACCCGTTTCTTGTTATGAGGTGGGAGTCGGGTTGTGCCTGTGTTACAAACTACTTGGAGACAGTTTTGTTTCTTTTTATATCATATATTCTTCCCACTTTGCATCTGATGAGTAATTGGAATATGCAGCCGAGGTGATTCCCAACAGTTTGCAGACTTGAACAAGCTTGCAAGAAGGTTTGCTGAAATAAATTCTGATTCTGTTACATCAGAGCAAACAGTACCCACGAGAGCATACATTGAAGAGGTTGTTGAAGGTATCCGGCGGGGTGAAAATACCGAGTGCCCAATATGCCTGGAGTCTGCGGATGACCCTGTGCTCACGTCATGTGCACATAGGATGTGCCGGGAATGTCTCCTCTCAAGTTGGCGAACACCAACCACAGGATTTTGCCCAATATGTCGGAAACTAATAAAGAAAACAGAACTTATAACCTGTCCATCAGAAAGCAAATTTCGAGTTGATGTTGACAAGAATTGGAAGGAGTCATCCAAGGTGTCAAAACTCTTGGAATGCTTGGAAAATACTCTTGTGTCAGGTTCTGGGGAGAAGAGCATTGTTTTCAGCCAATGGACTTCATTTTTAGACCTCTTAGAGATTCCACTGAAAGAAAGAAAGATTGGGTTTTTAAGATTTGATGGAAAATTGGTGCAGAAGCAGAGGGAGAGAGTTTTGAAAGAGTTCAGTGAAACCAACGAGAAAATGGTAACGATAACTTTTCAATTGTCTGCTTTGCACAAATTCTGGGGACTGCAGTCATCAGTATAACAAATGTGCATTTCAGGTGTTGTTGATGTCTTTGAAAGCTGGTGGTGTTGGTCTGAATTTAACTGCAGCCTCTAATGTCTACTTAATGGTGAGTCCCCATTTCCACTTTCCTAAATAACAAATTAGCAATCGATCTAAATTGGAGAAGTTGGTCAACTATTGATACTGAATGATATCACGCATGAATGTTATAGGATCCATGGTGGAACCCTGCGGTAGAGGAGCAAGCAATAATGCGGATTCATCGCATCGGACAAAAGCGAACAGTTTCTGTTAGAAGATTCATTGTGAAGGTGAGTTTAGTATTTTGATTTAGTTAAATACAAATATTATCTAGTTAACGTATGTATGATGGGAAAAAGTTAATGGTATTGCAGGATACGGTGGAGGAACGGATGCAACATGTTCAGGCAAGGAAGCAGCGGTTGATTTCCGGAGCTCTGACTGATGATGAAGTTCGTTCCACAAGAATTGAACAACTCAAAATGCTTTTCAGATGACCTTTTTTTTTTCTTTTTTCTACTTAATTAATCAAATCTTAATCTTGATGGATGATTGAATACCTTTGCCTTTTGTATTTATGATATATTAGCTCAATATAGAGCCCAATCTTGCATTCTTTTATTCGTAAAATGTAATATCCACAACCCCTGCTTTTAGGTTTATTGCAATGAGGGGGAGGGTTAAGGACCCTAACATATATATTTTTTCAAGTCAAAGTAAAAGATTCTGATTGTAAGTGATGCCTGCCTTTATATCCACAATTAATAGCACATAGCTTAACCCACCCTTTCTCATCTTCTGAGCAGCCAAACACACACACGCTCTCTCTCTCTCTCTCTCTCTCTCTCTCACTCTCTCACATTAGCTACTGTGACATGGCTGATACAACCGGAAGAAGTAACAGCGGAAGCAGGCTACAACGGCGTGCCCCACCTTCCTTAGAAATAAACCGGCAACAACAATGGAATGTTGCAATCCCCTTGCTTTCTCCTGTGTTGCAGGAAGCAAAACCACAAAGTCATTATCAGCAGCAGCAGCA
>JAYMTB010001894.1:0-10137 GCA_036897585.1 Francoa sonchifolia | reverse complement strand
TTAATTTTAATTTTAAATTTAAATTTAAAGTTAGCCCAACCATAACAAAAGATTTGAAGCCAACCCAAACTTTTTATTTTAATATTACAAAATTTAGTTTGTGATTGGATATTAAAAACATAAAACAATAATAATTATAAAAAAAAAAAAATTAGTAAATAATTATTGACAAAAGGGGAATTTTTTTTTATTAAAAACATGAAAACAGTAAATCCAGCTCTTCTTTACTTCGGCCCATCGTTTTACGGCCCAACTTCTTCTTATTGGGCTCTTTGACCCACTTTGAACTAAGATCTCTTTCTCCTCAACCCAAGCCCATTTCTAAACATTGGACCATATTCTCATAACTTAAATGTGAGTGGGCCGAAACTTGTATTGAGGCCCAAATCCTCCGGAAAGGACCTTACCACAACCACATCTAGTGGTACAATTAACCATTACATATGGCTCTTTTCCACTCAGAGGTGGACCCACTATAAATTCTTGTGTACAGCTGGATTTTAAATATTTTTACATTAAATTGTTTGATAAGTGATACTGTTATATTATTGTAAATCATAATCATTCAATTTCTGACTAATTTTGGTAGCAAAAATAAAATAAAAACTTTATAATTACTTTTATTTGATTTGTCAATTTCTATATTTTATTTAAAAAATAAAAACAAACGGGTTGAGGACAAGTCCAAAATCAAACAGAGGCTTAATGGGCTAAGAGCAGAAAAGCCCAAATACTTAAAAGAGCCCAAATAAGGGATAAGTAAACCAGCCAAAAATAAGGGCTCCCAAAATCACACAGGAATGGAAAGAAAAAAGTAATGCAAAATTAGAGAGACACGTGTCACTCTATCATTCGGTTAAAGTGGAGGGATAAATAGTTGTGTGCTCCAGGTGCACTAGGGCGTAAAAGTACCGTATTAGTGATTATATTTATTCTTACATAACTAAAAGTGGATCTTTACCACTAAATATGGTTTTTACAAGTGACATAGTGGGACCCTTCGTACACATTATTTCAAAGATTTTTTATTGCTAAAATTTATTTAATACCAAAAAAAAATATTAATAAAAAAAAAAATTGAAAGTAAATCAGTGTTAAATTTGATCACTTTTCTATCTTGAGATTAGTGGTACACAAAAGGTTGGGTCGGACTTTCAAAACTTCGGTCTTGCGTTGATCGGGTTAGGTCTGGGCTTTTAGCTGATCAGGCCGGGGCGGGCACCTCAAAATAGGGCTCGGGTTTTTTAGACCTGTCAGACCAAATCGGCTCGGCCCTCCCCCCACCATTTATTTTTTTCCAAATCATGGCGCTGGCGCCGCGACGCTAGGCCTCAGCCTATAGAACTCATCTCCATAGAAGTCAGATGAGGGTTGATCCCAAGTACTATGGTGATGATCGCACTCATATGTTTACTTGGTGGACTGTATAATCCAGGTGTACACAGGAATATATAGTGGGGTCCACCTATGAGTGGGAAAGAACCACATGTAATGGTTAATTTAACCAGTATATGTGGTTGTGGTGGGTCCTATTTCGAGTGTTTTTTCCGGTTCGGCCCAATCAAATTTAAGCTATGGGAATATGGTCCAGTATACGATGTGGCAAGCTGATAAGAGAAATGGGCTTGGGTTAAGGAGGAAAAGCCCAATAAAAAATGAAATTGGGTCGGGCAAAGATGGGCTGAAAACAAGTTGTGATTGACAAATAAGGACCGGTTCAAAGCAGGAGGGTCCAATAGGGACAACCCGATCCGAAGAACTAAAAATTTGCCACATGACAGATAGCTATGAGAGTATGAAAAAGTGTGGTCCGAAAGCCAAAATCAACTTCTAGAGCAATGGAGTATAAGAACGAACAATAGTCATACTAAATGTTGCCTACTACCCTTATATATAAAATTGACACAAGAAAAACATAATTTTTATTCATAAAATTTTAAGAAAAATAACATTACTTTGAACATGATCCACCAGGACCTCCGAATAGTATTGAATATCCCATTTCCGTGCTCTCATGACCCAAATTTCTCAACGAATAGCAATTTGGGCTGTCAATATAAAATCTTCCAGGACGACTAGGTTCTTTTAGTGTACGAAGATTATTTATGTATTCGATATTACTAAAGAAACACGAATCATAAAAGCTACCATCCGGAAGATGGGCACTTCCCATTGGAGGACTTTTTTGACCTTCGCGTTCTGATACTGAACCTCCGTATGTTAAGCTAGTTCCGCCGTCCACTAACCATGTGAATAGTTCCTTTGGCCAATATCCCACGTGCAAATTATCGTTTCTAAATACAAGCCACCAGTTACCAGTTTGACCATCCTAAAATATAATAAATAAAAATTAAAAAAAATCCTTAAATTAATAATTTAAAATAATAATAATAATAACCTGATACACATAAAATGTGACGACATATTGATCCCCTCCATAAGTGGAGGTATTGGTCACAGGTTCACCAAGAGTGACACTTCGATCAACTTGCACAAAACCTGAACAACGGATATCAAAACATCCTGTATTTTTTGATCTATCTCCCTGTTAATTTTTCAAATATAATTATAATAAAAACATGTCATCATAAACGTTAAAATAAAATATCTAAATACTTACAATCCAATAAGTAAACCAACGAGTTCGTTTATCACCATATACATCTGGAGCAATCTGTTAAATTCAATAGATAAATATAATTAACCAAAACACAATTTGAAAATTAAACTAAACTTACTATCCATCCAACTTGTATCGAGCTGATTTGATCCGGAGGACCACTTTCAATCCAAATTTGCGCTCCACTTCTTTGGCCATCCTCAACTTCGAAATTGTACACACTAATTTGTGCTTTCGCTCCATAGAATTTTTCACCAGCTAAATCAACTTCAAAAGCTGCAAACTATAGAAGAAAATATTTACATTATCAATGATCTATTTCAATTTATTAATATATATGTTATGAGAAAATTAAATTACATGAACACCCGGAGTTAGAACGAGATTGGGATTATTTTTGGAACGAAAATAATCCGATAAAGAATTGGATCTTCTTAGAATTTCTTTAGTAGTTCTTGGAATTGGTACTGTTCCTGATGGACACAATACTTTCCTTTGAGATCCATTAAGATCACTTGGTGATTTCTGCACCAAAATAAAAGTTATAAATGCTTAGATACCATTTGCTCCTAGAAAATAATAATAATAATAATAATAATAACAAAAAATAACACTAATGGTACCTGAAATTTGTGATTACGTAATAATGGGTTATCAAAAGCGGGTTGCTTGTAAATATCAATGCAATCAATTATATCTCCATAATCTGTCTGTAAAATTCAAAATATAAAAATATAATTTTTAATGAAGCTATTGATTTTGGTAACAAGAATCAAATAATACCTTAATAGTTTTGACACAAGGTTTATTGATAATTTTAAGTTGTGTTTCTAACTCTAAATCTTCTTTTTCTTCTGACATAAAAAGCTCATTTTGCACTCGGCATCTTGCAATGAACAAATTAGCATAAACGAAGAAAAAACAAATAAAAATTTTTGGATTCATGATTCTCACGAAAATATTATGAGAATGAGGAATTTAAACATAATGAAGGAATCTTTATATTTAATATCTCTCCATATTTAATTGTATTTCTTCATATACCAAAGTTAAGACAAAGATATAGAAAATAATTTTCCATTTAATATTTTGTTATATAGTCATTTGTAAAATAGTGGACTATTAATAATTTTATAACGTCTAATTTATTTACAACCATTCGATTCAAAGACATAAAATAGAACAAAAATAAGAAAAAAAAAATGAATGTTTTGAAGTTCATGGTTTATTGAGTCACACTTTTCAAAGAGCAATAATATATAAGGATTAAGGAATCTTGATAATAAATAGACATTATATATACCAAATATTTTCATTTACTTATCGTTCTTTGGAAAATAATTAGAATTATTAAAGTATTAACTAAGTTTATACCCAAATCCTAAAATTAAAAGAAAATAAGCTTTTGTATACTAATAAAAAAACACATTTAATAAAGAAAAATTTCAACAAAAAATTATAATTATTATGAGAGTATTAAATTAGGAATTAAATTATATGGAATTTCTAAAACAGGAAATAAATAATTTGGTTCCTAACATATTTATATTTTATTTGAAGTTAGAAAATTGGTTCCACATTTAGCTGTACAATGACAAAAATAATCACTAAATACGGTACTTTTACCCCTTCTGCACCTGGAGCATACAAATATTTTTGCTTCCACATTTTATCTAATGCAAGGGGGATTCCTATGTCTCTAATTTTGCAATAATTTTATCTTTCCGGCTGTAATTTTTTTTTTTTGGGCAAATCAGGTCAAATGTGAACTACTTTATAAAAAATTCACTTAAATTATACAGCAACCTATTCTGCAAAATTCACCAAATTTCTTGCTCCCATAACCCTATCCTTGCAAAATATTTCCAATTTTCAACCTATATCATTTTCAAACCCCACAAATTTCAATTCGAGCCATACCCTTCACCTCCATTATTTCTCTCCAATATCACCACAACTGTTCATCTCTTATAATTGCAAACCAAACATTTTGTTCAATCACAGTAAATCGTTTCAAGCACCCAATTTCCGTTTACAAATAGATTATTGCTTAAAAGCCCAAAGTAAATACAAATTAGGCCTACATTTCCCTATAAAAATAAATGGCCCAGACCCTAATTTGTGAAATTTCATTTTGAAGCCCATGAACCAATTTCTTTTCAAATAGAGTCAAAAACAAAAAAGTCTTTTCAATTCAAACCCTTTTTCTTTTCTTTTCTTTTTTCAAATCCGGCCATTGTCATTTTTTATTAAAAACATTTTTTTTAGATATAGTATGTCTTTTATTCTTTTTAACAAAATAATATTTCATATCTCTTTAAATAAAAAATAAAAAATAAAAAAATCGTGGATTATTTGTGAGTAACTCATCGAAATCGAAAAATGAAAAATATAAAAATTACGAGTCATGAAGTTGGCCATTATTTTGGTTTTCTAAATTACGATGTTGCTTCTTTTTTTGAACCACAAAATCGACCGGGAAAAAAATAAATTATTTACTAATTATTCAATCAAAAATATTTTTAATATAATTTTTATCTTCTATTCATACTTAATTACTTGTTAATAAATTTAATGTCAAAAAATAAAATGTATATTTGGACAAATATAAATTGAGTCATTTTCTCACACGTAATTAGACTCTCGAATCACAAAACTTTATTTTTTATTACAAGGTTTCCAACTTAATTTTTTATAAAATCATAAATTTTAATTTTCGCGGCCACCCACCCATGGCATTCAAGACTTTCCTAGATAACAAAAAATTAAGTAAATACAGTATTTCTCTTCAATCAAATTGCAATCCAGACCTTTAACTTTGAACCTCAATTTCTCTCTCAAACACGCACATTCCATAGATTTAACAAATGCTTTATAGAATATCTCTTTCGGTTTGTATCCAACATTTTATGCAAATAGTAATTAGTTCGATATTTTGTTTCAATTTTTCATTTCAAATATTGAAAAGAAAAAAAAAACGAAAGACTTTTGCCTAGTACATCAACAAATTTATCACATGAATAATAATAAAACATATATATTAAACATTAATATTTTCAGTAGTTTGGAATATTAAAATTCAAATACACGGACGAAAATAATAAAAGCACTAAAATTTCATAAACTACTGAAAAACTACTTACTTAAGGAGCCTGAGAAGGATTTTCCGGTTGAGTTAACTGGATTGCTGAAACTAGCTTCTTCAATTTCTTCCTCCAGTAGCAGCAACACACAGCAGAACCTATGACGACCACAATCACTAGGAAGATCAAAATCCATGTCAACTTTGAGGAATTGTTGTTTCCCGCCGGATGAAGGTTGTGAGGCGGATCAAACGGGCTTACATCATTTGCGGGAGCAGACATTTTCTGGCAAATTAAAACAAAACTATGAATTCTTAAAAAAATTTAAGAACAAATGACTCCCAGAGGGAGAATCCATTCAAATAGTGGTTGTAATGAACGGGTTCGTGGGTCGGGCTTGTGGGCCGGTCTTCGGTTCCAACCAAGTAGACTGGTCCATTCAATAAATATTCATGCTACATAAAGGTTTTTCTTTTTTATTCATATTTGATCTGATTTACACTTTGGTTTTAAACGATTGATTTTTGTCTTGCATGAATATGATTACATTTGCAATGTTTTAGAATTAAGTCATGCATAAATTTAAAAACCATTTTCATGAAAAAATATATTCAAAATGATGGAGAGAGACCTAACATGAAAGAGGAAAGAAGACCAATGAAAAAGATGTGACAATTTATTTTTATTTTTATTTTTAAAAAATATGATATTTATTTAATTTTATAATAATAAATGATACTGATCCTCCATAACACATGGCGAATCTAATGTTGGGTTTTTTTTTTCAACGTTTCTTTATATGGAAATTTGATGAAACATTGCTTTTGACTTAAATTAGGGTTTCGCAGATAGATAATGAAACATCTTTATAGATGATAGAGAATTTGTGTTACCCAATACTAAATTTCTATTTTCGGATGTGTATTTAAGGTTGTTCTGATGCTTTTTTACGTGTTTTTTGAGGTGGGTTTGGTTTTGTTTTGTTTTCCTCGTGTGTTGTGAATGAGGCATGTGTTGTTATCACGGTATTATAATATGAGATCCTGATTTTAAATTTTTGTTTATCATGCATTCTGTTTGATGCGGTTAGTCTCAAACAATATTAAATATTGGTCCATATTAATAGCCGAAAAATTTCGGCTTGCACGAATGAAAATATTGATATACATATTGAACTCAATATCTAACTAAGAACTTGTTATTTTGATACATACCAAACAATTACTTTACAAGTTCAAAATTATCGTGTCCAATGTTCATATATATTTAACAGTTTCAACCAAAATATATTTAACAAGAATATATAGTGGGGTCCACCTCGAGTTAGCTAACATAAATGGTAAATAAAAGAGTTAGAAGAAGAAATACCAAATAATATGGTAATTATTTTGATAATATAAAATGAAATTTATCTTACGGACATTTATTTAGCATTATAATAAATAACACGTTACATATTAATCGCCACAGTCTCCACCAGGTCCCCCAAACAAAAACGAATATCCCATCCTGTCAGGTGTAAAGCCATTATATTTCAGGTCAAAGCATAATGGTCGATCAACGTTGATATTTGTCCTTCTAGGCCTAATGTAGACATCTGAATCGTTCTTGCGTAGATATTTAATTTGACGAATGTAACAAGATCTATAATAGCCATGTTGCGGGATTAATCCACTTCCCATTTGAGGGCTAAGTTTACCTTTAGGTGTTATTGTCGAACCTCCAAGACTTAATTGCCGTGCACCTTCGATTAAATGACTAAATAGTTCTTTTGGCCAATAACCCACTCGCACTTTTTTATCAGTTAACTCAAGCCACCAATTCCTAGTACTTAAATCCTGATAAACATGAAAATACACTTCAAATTGTTGCCCATTAATGATGGAAACATTGGCAAATGGTCCACCAAGAGTTACACTTTTGTCAACTTGCACAAAACCTGCACAACGCATATCAAAACATCCTGTATTCTTGAAACCATCTCCCTGTTGATTAAATTTTTTAATATAACTCAGTAAATTATATCATCCAAAATTTAGTAGCAAGGTCCACTTTCAAAATGAAATACGTAAACTTACAGTCCAATAAGTAAACAGATGAGTGCGATCATCTCCATAGTACTTGGGATCAACCATCCATCCGACTTCTATAGAGTTGAGTTCTTCCCACGGACCAGCTTTAATCCACATTTGGGTTCTGGAAGATTGATCATATTCAACTCTAGGATTATATATATTAATGTTTGCTTTCACCCCATAGTAAACTGGTGCTTGAATGGTTACATCAAGAGATGCAAGCTGTAATAGCTCACAAAAATTTGAGTGAGCACAATTATATATATATATATATATATGCTTCGATATTATATGTAAATATAACTTACATGGTTACCGGGAAAAGAAGCTGTATTAGGATCAAAGTTAGGATAAAGGCGCTTCATTCTTATTAGATCCTCTTTAGTAGTTCTGCGTATGGGTACAGTTTCAGATGGACACTCTATATTATCTAACAAAATCGGTAGAGATCTAAATTGCGAGGAATCATCACTTTTCGACTCAACTTTCACCGCATTACTTGGTTTCCGCTTCATAGAAAGACATTAAATGTTTAGTACCCTAATGAAAATGCAAATGTATGGAAAGTGTAAGAAACATGTACCTGAATCTTGTGATTACGTAGCAAAGGATTATCAAAAGCAGGTTGTTTATGAATATCAATGCAATCAATTATGTCACCATAATCCGTCTGGGATTAAATACAAAATTCAAGGTCATATATGAATCAATCATATGATATGATTTTTGGATACATACGAGACATAAACAAGAACAAAGCAATACCTGAATAGTTTTAACAGAAGGTTTGTTGATAATTTTAAGTTGTCTTTCTAATTCGAGATTTTCTTCTTCTGATATAAAAAACTCATCTTTGTGTCGGGAATTGACAACGAATAAAATAGAACAAAAATTAGCAAAAAAAATGAATGTTTTGAAGGTCATGGTTTATTGAGTCACTTTTCAAAGAGCAATAATATATAAGGATTAAGGAATCTCGATAATAAATAGAGATTTATATTATACCAAATATTTTCATTTACATATCATTCTTTGGAAAATATTTAGAATTATTAAAGTATTAACTAAGTTTATACCCAAATTGATAAAGAAATCCTACAATTAAATGAAAAAAAAATTGTTAAAATAAGCTTTTGTAAAATTATAATAATTGAATACTAAATAAATAAATAAAACATATTTTAATAAAGAAAAATTTCAACAAAAGATTATAATTATGATAAGAGTATTAAATCAGGAATTAAATTTTATAGAATTTCTAAAACAGGAAATAAATAATTTGGTTCCTAACATATGGTTCCTAACACATTTATATTTTATGAAAGGAGATTAGTACATCTCTAATTTTGCAATAATTTTATCTTTAGGTTTGTAAAATTTTTCATGGGTGAATCAAGGAAAAACGTGAATTTTAAACAACTTACTAAAAAAATCACTTAAATTACGGACAGTATAAATTGTGATATTTGATAAACACAAAAATTGTATACATAATTGGATAAACAAGGAATGTTTTTAATATTATGATTTTACTCATTTCTCTATAATTACTTTTACTTGGTGAAATTTATGGCATAGTAATATATTATTACTACCAAGTGTGTGACCATTTTCAATCTTCCATAATTCCATTTAACAATGAAATAAAATTAATTATAAAGTTTTTTATTCAGTTTTGTTACCACATTCAGTAACAAATTGAATGATTATGATTAACAATAATGGTATTTATCAAATAATTTAATATAAAAATTTATAATCCAAGTGTACACAAGAATATATAGTGGGGTCCACCTCGAGTGGGAAAGAACAACTATATGTGGTTGTGGTGGGTCCTCTTTCGAGTGTCTGCCCAATCACAGTTAAGCAATGGGAATATGGTCCAATCGAAATGGGCTTGGGTTAAGGAGAAAGCCCAATAAGAAAATTAAATTGGGTCGGGAAAAGATGGGCTGAAACAAGTTGTGATTGACAAATAAGGACCGGTTCAAAGCAGGAGGGTCCAATGGGGGACAACCCGATCCGAAGAACTAAAAATTGTTCATAGCTATGAGAGTCTGGAAAGTTGTGGTCCGAAACTCAAAATCAACTTCTAGAGTAATAGAGTATATGAAAGTATATGAAAGAACAATTGACTTTATATATAAAATTGGAGAAACTTAAAACTTCACAAAATTTTTATGTATAAAATTTTGAGGAATTGGGACCAATGCCAAACGTAGCTTTGAGACACCCACCGGTGGGTTTTCACGAGCATCGATCCACACCAGCATGGGTGTGGATTTTGGTGGTAGCGGCAACGATTTTTGCTGCGGTCTTCACATACATCAGTTGTAGGTGTGTGAAGGCACGGCGCAGG